>MNCI01016873.1:216488-232786 GCA_015680685.1 Gnetum montanum | reverse complement strand
AGCATGGTCCTTTTGGAAACTTTGCCCATGGTGCAGTTCAACCCTCGTGTATGTGCCTTTGATTGGTGGCATCATAGCAGGTCTCCTGGGTGGCTAAGGGTTCTCAAGTAGAAATGAACACACTTCACCCTATTGTTCACAGGATAGCCATGGATTATCATACCTGAGGGCTTCGGCTTATGAGAGGAAAGGGATAGAATTTTCCAAGGTCACCTAGTAATTATGACTAACCACTCTCCAACATCACATATCCTACACTCACATGATCATGATGATAGCATGATAAGTTTGTATAAATCAAATGCTCCATAATCAAACATAACAAATAAACTGAAACCTTGGAATCAATCGAAAAGAGTTACAGTATAAAATATAAAGCAGATTTTATAGCATTGTATCATAGTAATATTATAACGTACCTGCATTACTTTTCAATGGTGTTAAGATGGCCCAACATCAAGTAACTCAAATGACCAATGATTATTAAAATCATATGAAAAACACAATAATCAAAACAATATGCTAAGAAAGAAATGATAAAATGCAAGCAAAATATGAAAATGCAATAACATACATATGAAATGCAATGAAAAAGGGGAAGAAAACATGCAACTAAGAATCTACCAGATGCCCACGTGGGGTACCTGAGTAGAAATGTTTCAAATGAAATGCATTAAAATTCCTATTCAACCTATATTCTTGCAAATCAGCAATCTTAAACACATTAGGGGCAGTGATGTCTACAATTTGGAATGGGCCTGACCACATAGGTGAAAACTTAGTTTGAGGGCCAGTCTGACCAGATGCTCTATCTCTCTTGAGGACTAGATCACCCACTTGAAAATTTTTGGTTGGATGTTTTTTATTGAACCGTCTCTTGACAATTTGTTGATGCTTAAGATTATGAAAATCAAGACCTACTTTTACCTTGCTTGATCGTTTTCTATAAAGTTTTTCCGTAATATAAGTTTTAATGATAGGTCTAGGTCTTGGTGGGTCATCGGATATAGCTTTTCCAGGAGAATGTTTCGTGGATGTATTGTTAAAATTTAGCACACCTTCAAGTGTTTTAAGAGGTAAGGACTTATTTATATCTTTGTCTTACCCTAAAGGTGGTGGATCACATAGACAAAATCCATCGTGTTGTTGATAAGGTAAGGTGTCTCCATAGTTTTCTTCACCTTCTCTAGAACTTTGATAGGATTTAATGGGATTTGCATAAGAGATAGAACTTTTTGTAGCTCCACTTACATAGTCATTTTTAACATGTTCACTACACTCAACCTCAATAACCCCAACATAAAGATTAGCATTCCGATCTTCCAAAGATAGATTTTGTTGATCCAAGTTTGTTACTACTTGTTTGTAGAAGGGTTCTTGGGGTATAGTCATGTATTCAGATTTTCCTTTGATAGGGATCAATAATTCCGAGAAGTCTGACCTAAAGAAGCCCCCAAACTTAGCTCCAAAAGTTCTAGATAAGAGCACACCATATGTGGGTTTCATGTCAACTACTAGGATGTCTGTATAACATGTAAATGTAGGGTATTTCTTAAGTTGTACTTTTACTCCTTTTAGTAGGCCTATTACAGGTATGCTAGATCCATCAAGTTGAATTACACTTTTAGTTTGTGGTATCATTTGTGCTCCTAAGGTGTTACAAATGTCAAGAGGAATAACACTAACAGTTACACCTGAATCCATTAAACAGTTATGAACATTCTTTCCTAAAATAATCAAAGTGGTTAGGAAAGGGGGATGATCCTTTTTGCTAGACACAGAATTGTCCACGTTTTGTACTGGTAATGTGTTAGGACTTTTTGCAAAGTGAACATGCCTTTCGGGAATTGGGGATTTTTCTCTTTGGGCTACAGGTGTATGAACCATATCCCGAATCACTTTTTTCATTTCATTAAAGTGTAGAAGGTCATACATCGAAATATTGGCTTTCACTCTTTTTAAGTCCTCAACCAAATCGTAATTCTTAGGCTCATCTTTAGCTTCTTGTTGAGATGGAACTCTCCTAAGTACAGATAGGGGGTTTGGTTGTTGTGGGGAAATTACTTGGGATGACCCAAATTGATTGTTTCCATTGTTTTGACTAGGAACTCTTTTGTTTGGAGGTGTATACAAATTGTTTCAAGTTGGTCATTGTGTAGCATTCATAATGTCACTGATTTTACGGTAGCGAGTGTTGTGTGGGTTAGGATCGCCTACCATGACTTGTTCTAATGAGGAAACCTCTTCATTTTCTGTCTCATGAGGTACATCAAGAACCATGATAGGGGCTTTTCCATTTTGTTGCCCTTGGGTATTGCCACCATACAATGCTATGAACTGAGGACAAGTCTTTTCAAAATGTTGCCTCGTATTGTGAAGACGACAATAATCATCATTGGTTGATGCACTTGGTTGTCCTGGTTGTATAGGGCTTTTACTATTGTTTCTCTTTAACTCAACCACTTCGTTGGATAGTTTTTGTAGTGACGTAAGTATTTGGGTCATCTGATTTTGAGTTTGGGTTGGTGGTTCAACAGAATTTGATGTCCCATTTGGGTTTATGATGGATTGAATCAAGGCTTTTGAGTCGTCATCATTCAGACCAGTGTTGGATGGTAAGAATGAAGTGGACATGGGGCCTTGTGAGTAATTACTTAAAGGTGGAGTTGATTGAAAAGGAGAAACAACTGGAGGCATAACGTTAGATGTTTGAAAACTTGGTAGGAGTGGGTTTGATTGCATCGGGTTGCTAACACTCATCATCCCAAATTGGGTTTGGATGCTATTCATAAGGGTTATTTGCTCTAATTCCACAGCTTTTGACATTGCACCTTGTATTTCCATTATGTTGGGATCAGATTTGATAGCATAAGCAAAGAATGGGTCGATGGTAGAGAGATAGAAGTTAAGAATACCATCTGGTTGTGGTCGCATCTCATTTGGCACATAGGCAAGTTGATGGAGGAATCTAAGATTATAATCCCTAACGTTTTCCCCGGGTAGCTTTCTAAGGCTGGTAAAATTGCTTGATGCGATAGCAGAGCTTGTAAATTTGTCAAATTGATTCAAAAACTTGTTTTTGAATTCTTGCCATGTGGTGATAGAGGCATCAGGAAGCATTAAGAACCATTGGGTTGCTTTGGTTCTAAATGTCGTTACGAACACTCTACATGCCACATCATTATGTATAATGTTATGGATCCCTAATAAAGTTTGAAAACATTGTATGTGTTGACGTGCATCATTCGTAGGGGTTGAAGGATCGAAGAACAAGTTTATGTTTTGAAGGGACTTTGGTATGTCATGGTAGTTGTGAAAGTTAAAAGGGTTCCTTACTAAGGGAGCCGGGGGTTGATGGACTGCCATCTTAGTTCGAGGTTTTTTAGGATTTGAACTTGGAAAAAGTAAAGCTCGTTGTTTTTTCAAAGTAAATTGGCGAATAGCTGGTTGACTAGGGGTAGGAGTATGAGTTCTTTGTTGAGATACTCCGTAGGAAAAGTCAGTCATAAAATGAAGAATAACAAGAAATGTAAAATGCTAATAAACTGTGAAAATTAAAGAAAATAAAAAGGACATTTGAATACTATATATATTTTTTTTATTTTTAAAATTTTTAAAAGTAAAATTGAAATTGTAAAATTTCAGGAAAGTAAATAAAAGTAAAATAATTTAAATCACCTAAATTAAATTTCAGAAAATTAAAAAGGATTGTTAGAATATAAATTTGGAAATTTTGAAAATTTGAAATTAAAATAAAGCAGTAAAATTGAAAATAGGGAGACAAAAATTAAATAAACAGTAATACAAAATATGATAATAATTTTTTTAAAAGAAAAAGAAACATAAAAGGAAAATAAAGAAAAGGTTGAGAAACTGCCGTTCTTCTAGCGCCAAAAAGGTGTTGATGTGTAAATTTTGGACATGCCGCCAACACCTGTGAAAACTCGTTTTAGGAGACTATCGCCTACGGTGCCTCCCGTATGGGTACGGAAACCCGGGAATAGTCTCAGCTAGAAAGGGCAATGTGACAACAATAATAATAATATCTTAAACAAAATATCAAAATAAAAGTTTGTATTTAATTTAATATTTAAGTACTTCAATTTAATTTAATATCGGAAACTTAGAATAATCTGTGTAATTTGCAAAATGATAAATAATTCAAATATTCAAATATTCAAATAGGGCGAGGCAGAAGTCGTCTTAGGCGTAGCAGCGGGGCAGGGTTTGTGTGTTGCAGCCGTGGGAAGAAGACTGTGAGTTGCCAATGCCACGGGAATGCAAGCACTCGAGTGCTGCTGCTGCCGCGGACATGGGAGAAATCGGCCTGAGCGTAGCAGCCGTTGTGGACGGAGGGGATAGCGCCAACCACGCAGGCGAGCTTGGAAGAAAGGTGCTGCTGCTGCTTTGCAGCGTCTGCGTAGGCGTGGGCCACGAAGGCAGAGGAACAGAGAGCGCAGGCGCGGGCAGCGGAGGAACAGAGCGCGCAGGCATGGACATGCTGCTACGGGTGAAAAAAATGAAGAGAAGTCGCTGTTCCGCGTGCAGCAAGGGTGGAGAAGGTGAGGAAACCAGCGTCGACCGAACAGGTGGCGACGCGGCTGGGGAAATCAGCCCAAGTGCAGCCGCGGGAAAAAGCGTGGACAGGGTTGGCATTGCTGCAGACGTGGGTGGCGGCTAAATTGAGAGAGGTCGCTATTTCGCGTGCGACCGGGGCGAAGAAGGATGCGTAGCGACGGCGGTAGCGAAACCAGAGACGTCGCTATTGCAAATGCAGGCGGAAGAGAAGGGTGCGCAGCGGCGGGCAGAAAAGATGGCACTGCGGGCGGCGGCGGACAGGAACCAGCGGCTGCGCGGATGGCAGCGGACAGGAACCAACGGCTGCGTGGATGGCGGCGGATTAGAACCAGTGGTTGCGCGGATGGTGGCGGACAGGAACCAGCAGCTGCGCGGACAGGCAGCGAACAGATGGCTGATGAACAGATTGTGGAGACGCGGGCGGCAACTGAAGAAACCAGCAGCAGCGAACGGAAGGCTGCGCAGACTGCAGCGAACAGAAGGCGATGCAGGAAAAGAAACAGAGGGTGACGTGGGCAAACAGACGAACAGATCCTGAAAACGTGCCAGAGCTACCCCCCTTCCCCAAATCTCCTCCTTCCTCCCTGTTTATAGCGGCTGCCGAAGAAAAGAAATGAGAAACCTAACCCTAATTGGTATCAACACTTGCGAAGTAGGAAAGGTAGTGCAAACCGCTGCAAATATCTAGAAACGCCATTTGCAAATCAACCTTCATTTTCTTTAAATGAATAGTAAAATTTCAAGAATGGATTCATGGCAGCATGAATAAGAAGCAAGATCTCCCTTTGTTTAATTCTTCAATAATTTGGTTATAGCATTCTAAGCTTCTGTCATCTCAATATGCAAAAGAATAGGAATTCCGTAGCATTACTCCTTAACTTCTTCCAACTTTTCCACCTCATCGGGGAATTGCTCTTAACCTGGATCCTGACCTTCAGAGGATTCCATGACAACTCTATTTAACAATTCCTTGGCATCTTCACTGCACAAGGACTGTATTTGTTACTCTTTATCTTTGCAAATGCTTGGAACCTTGAGCTTGACATCTCTATCTCTGGATATAATCAAAATTCTAAGATTTGTCACTTGATTCAAAACAAGATTTTTTCGGAAGAGCTCTTCAACATCATCAATGAAATTGACATTGTCAATGAATATATGAACAAACTAGTATTTTGCAGTACTTTTCATTTGGATCTTCCATCTGCTGTATTTCCAAATTCTTGCTTGATTCCAGTCAAGTTGTTTACCAACTGTTGTTGTAGCATCTTAATGTGGGATAGCCTCCCTAACTCCATGTTGATAGTGTAATCAAAAATTACTCTTGAAGTTTTGAAATCAATTATTGAAGGAGCAAGCTTCTCTATTGAAGCAGAAGCCAAGGTAGTTTTTCCCATTCCACCCAAACCTGAAATTATGAGTACTACAGCTTGCACATGCTTTTCATTCATACTCAGTAATTTGCACACTTCTCCAATATGTATTTGAAGACTAACTGAAAAACAGAGATAAAATAACTTGGTCATGAAATACTGACATTGTTGTTTTGTTTTTCTTAAACTAAATTTAATAGCAATGATTGCTAACCTGGAGATTTAGTTTCTGAAATGTTATCAATGGGCATAGTTACTGGAAACGGGAAACGAGGAAGGAGCTTTAAATATAGAGCCAATTTAGTATAGAAGCCACAGTGGAAGAGCTAATCAATATGCTAGAACTTGACAGTGACAAAAAGGTAGTGGCAGAACAAGTGAACAACATTCTAAATACTACTTAGAGAGTCTCTGACCAATACTAAACACATGTTCACAACTGCATGTTAGTAATCAAATAAAATCCCCAAGGATGAGCTCAAAACAGTGAAGAACTCTGCTGCCACTCTTTCATCTATATAAACAAGCAATAAGGCAAGATCGGTGATTAGATCTACGAATAGAAGGATTTGCTGCCCTCCTCGAAATGGGAATAGAGAAAGGCCAATGACAAGCTTACTATATTAACTTTGAAGAGATGGACTTTAAGAATAAGACCTTGATATTTTACGGAATATGAATTGCAGTGATTGAACTTTACTGTAATAAGAAACTCTGATTCAAAGAAAAGAATCTCAGTAAAATAAGACCAATGAAGAGATAATGTACAAAAATGGTATCTCAATCCACAGTTTAGCCCATTTTGAAAAGCGAGAAGGAGTGATTGTTACAGAAAGAGTGACTTAGCACATAGAGTTGACGAACGATTTATGATCATGGAGAGCAATGCAGAAGTAGCAGCAATAACATGATTAGCAGCGTTCACAGCACAGCAATGCAGAAGCCGCAACAAGATTAGGATTAGGAGCCTTCATAGCACAGGCCCCAAATGTTTTAGCTGAATGTGTTGCTTATTGCCATCCTCGCCATAAAAGTGGCCCTATATTTTTTTCCCTCCATGTTTGCCGCAGTTTCACACATTCAATTCGTTGCAAACGTGCATTTAATTTGTGAAGTAGTTAGAATAAAACATTGTATCCTTTCATATCTTAACCATAAAATTAAAAAATAAAATCAAAAGAAAAGAAATGTGTTAAAAACGTTTTAGTTTGCTTGGAAACTTTTCGCCCAGCGAGTGGCTACTATTCATAGAAACTTTGTGAATCCGTTGCGTTTCTGACAACATAGTACAACATAGTAGTTCATTAACTGTTGAACTTCGGTCAAGTTCCACAGTGCCATCGCAATTAACAGAAGCCAAAATTGTGTCTAGCATTTGCTGTGATTCACTGATTTGCCCTTATATTAACGTTGCATTCCATACCCTATTGATATGTATATACGTTATAGTAATTAACAAAGCAAAGCAGTGACATCAGCCTAGGCAGTTGAAATTCATAAACAGAGACTTACTTGCCGATCATGGATTTCCCAAGGTAGTTGTAACAGAGTACACAATTCTTTAAAACTATTTTTTAAAGCATTTCTCAAAACGTCTTTCTTGTTGTGAATAAACTATTTCTTCATATCCTTGAGGGTTATAAGTGGTGCTCATTATAGCCAAAAGTTTTAAACATTTCTCTGCATTCGGATTCACCCTAAGAATCCTATCTAATTTCACTCCCATGAAAACCAGTGCACATAAAACTGAGTGGGAATCAGCAACGATCTTGAGAGCTTCTGATGCTATCTTGCTTAGATCCTAGAAAAGGAAAAAGCAAAACTATGAGAGCTTCTGGTGCTATCTTGCTTAGATCCTAGAAAAAGAAAAAGCAAAACTATGGATTCATCAACATTCAAAATCTTCATTCAAGAGGATAGTTACCGCAACGTTTTCACCAAGTTTCACGTTTTTGAACCATCAAAAAAACGGCGTTGCTAACGAAATATTTGTTTCGGATTATACCAAAAACGTTTTTTTTTGAAAATAAAAATCTACCCGTTGCAAAATATGAAAATATGAGATGACTCTCAACCGAAGTCTGTAGTCATTGCTAGCAACTGACATTACCGCAGTCACATTTAAGAGATGAAATGACACTGTCGAATCCTGCAGTAGCATTTACTTGGATCAACTTACCTACGCGATGATGGGTTTCAAAAACATCATTGGATCTTATCATCACAAAAGAAAATGAGCATGGAAAGGGTAGGGCAACGATTTGGGTTCCTTCTAGTTTGCATGGCCTTTCTTGGATTAGTTTTTGTTTTTCTTTTTTCTTTTTACTTTTCTTTTTTCCCCTTCTCTGCTCAAGCAAATCGAGAAGACGTGGGGTGCCAGCAGGCCCTGCGAGCCGCCATTGAAGATCTAGAAAAGAGGCTCGTGAAATGGAACTTTATGGCGTGAGAAGGTAACAACCGCTGCTGCTGCTGCTTGTTTTAGTTTCAACATCTCTGCTCAATGATCAGGTTTTGTTTTTGTTTATGTGCTGCTGGTGCTCTGTTTCTCAGTTGTTCTGTCAGCATCAGTGTATGCTGGATTTGTACCAACTATTCATGAGATTTTGTTCTCTGGTTTAGTTTTTACTATTCTTTTCTGAGTCAATACTGCATCAATCTATTAGCTGAGCAATTCTAAATTATTTCCATCGCTTTTATCTCTTGTTTTACATTTTCGACAGATCCATCAACAAACGTGTACAGTTCCTGTATCTCTGATTGTTAATGCACAATGTCTTCATTCCAAAAGCTTTCACTCGGTATATGCCAGGAAGATGTTCCCTAGGCTTTACTTGGTAAATTTTTAACGTTTTAAACAATATCTTTGCAACTTGAGATAGTTGATGATATTTATGTTTTCTTACAAGGTGCTGGTGAATTGCCATGCTTTACCTGGTGAAAAGGTCCTAAAACTATTTTCATGGACGATCCACCTTTGATTGTTCTTAAAATTATTTTTATAAGGTTGATTGTTCTTATTATTTTTATAAGGTTCATCTTTGATTAATGGTGTTTTTATGCTTTCTTGCATAAGATGGTTGATTATTTCATCAATTTACTATAATTATTTTCAAGTTGTAAATATGCATTAAATTTATAAAAATTTTGTTATCTTTGTGTTAGATCTGAATTGCACTTTATATAAAGAATTTCTCTGTCCAAATACTATTACCTCTCCTAGATTACAAATATTGTTAACATGTGCTTAGACTATGAAGATCATTGTAAATATTTTCATATTTTATCCTTCAAATTTTTAAGGTTCCACAACTATTTTTCCTTTTACTAGTATTGATGATTTTTGTGTAATAAATCCTTTTATGTTAGAATCTACTTGTGTGTATTTAGCTTTTCTAGTTTGCAAAAATTTGAGGCTGCAAGATGTAAGTATTTTAANTTATAATTATTTTATTACATAAATTACATTTCTTACCACAACCTTCTAACTACACCATTTTTAGTTGTGTTGCCTATTTTCAGTTGTAGTCATTATGTTTCCATTGCAGTTACGTTGCCCCATTTCTAGTTGTGGTTGTGTGGTTGTGTTGCCAATTTTGGGTTTCTAGTAACTATGTTCAAGGGAAAATTAAATAAGTAGATCCAATGTTTACAAGGTAGGAAATTATATTTTGCTAGAGCATTTGTAATGGAGAAAACAAATGTGTAGAACATCATTTGTGGGAGGAAGGCACTCCCCTTTTTGATGAGCGAGGTACCTCTATGCTAAATTATACAAATCACAAATGTTTATGCATGATCTGGTTGAATTTTGTGGATGGGACTAGTTGTAGCACTTAGATCATTATACTTTGATTGCAGTTCATTGTCTTCCCACTTGGACTAGTGGTAGCTTTATCATGTATGGTTTAGTCCAAAGTGAGGCATATGATGTTGGCTACTTTCTATGCTACTCCTAATGACAAAAAGGGATAAATTAATTAAACTAATGAATGATGGAAAACAAGATCTAAACTAGCCTATGGATTATGAGTATTTGCACTTAATCATCTGTACGCATTTTGGACTTCGTGAGAGTACTTCTAGGATTGCCAAGTGTACATCACTGGTTATGCCAAACGATACACCACTAGATTATCAAGTATCTACACTTAAACACTTATGATTAAGGTGTATGCATTCTACTTAATAACAAGAATAGTAAATAGCAATAAATAGAAATGTTTAACTCAAAAAGCAGTAAATAATTAACAATTAAAAGTAATAATAATCTAAGTGGATGCTGCAATGATGAGAGTAATCTCAATCTTTATTGCTAGTCATGTAATGTGTTCAAGTATGTCACACTCGAACAAAGGTGTTGTACAATTACAAACATCACACTATGGGCATGCATTAGGAATAACAAACTTTAAAGAAAAGAAACTAAAAACTAACTTAAAAATTAATCCAAAATAGAAGCTCAAGTGTTGTATTTATAAGTCAAAGTATATACCTTGACGTTGGGTACTCGACATTGCATCAAGACTTCAACGTCACGTACTTGACATCGCAACTCTGACATCACGTATCTTACATCAGGACCCCAACATCTGGGCTCCGATGTCAAGGCTTTGATGTTAAGGTTCTAATGTCAAGGCTAGGCAAATCATGATTCATCATACCCCCAGGATTGAATGAAAACTCATCCTTGAGTTAAACAAAATAAAGAATAAGTTCCTTATAAAATATTGGGAAGGTATGGGATTATTGACTAATATGCAAACTATTGATTGACTTTGAGTGTCACATTATAGAATTTTATTTAAGTCGATGCATACCAAATGATAGAGTGATAAAAAGATTAGATAGACATTGAAGACTACAAAATTTGTAGAGGTCCTTAAAAATTTGCTAAAGATGATTCTTCTTGTTGTCAATAGCAGCAATAAACTTTTAACCTTGATTATTATGTTAGTGCTTCTTTGATTATGTAGAACATTCTTGAAGGGTGGATTGAAATTTCTTCTCATCGCCTCATGGATCTAGCAAACATGCAAAGCTTGAGCTACTATCTTGTATGTGCTATGATGTGTCCATGGTCATATCCTCTGCTGTCCTTCTCTTGGCTTTGTTTTCATGCTTGGCAAAAGACCTTTTTCCTTAGATGCTTCCTTTAGCATCACCTACAGTCACCAAAGGATCAACATTAGTTGTGTAAATTTTTCTTAATAGTTGACCCTTGTCAAATCCCTTAGTTTTCATTTAAGCACAAGGTGATTATAGCATGCTCTGTCCAAGGCTATGAGGTAACCAAAATCATTAAGTTGTTCACATTATTTTGATCAAGTACTATTAGTTATCATGATGTTCGAAAATAGGATGTTAGAAAAATTTTAAAAATTTTAATGTAGGCATCTCTAGCCCCCATAATTAATAAGCATACCTCTTAAAGCACATAGGTTTTTGAATAATTGAAACCACCAAATGTCTAATTTAGAAGATGGCCAAGAAATATTAATGGATATGGAAATAGAAAAGTAGGAAAAATTAATAAAATAGATGAAAAGTAATCCCAAAATTATGCATAAATTTAGAGAAATTGTCATTGATGTTCTGTTAGACATGAAGGTTAGTTCAAAGCTATGATCAATAGAAGTTATGCAAGTGGGTCCTTCCTAAAGTAGGCTCTTGCCATAATTCCCTTGCATAACCACTTCCTAAAGTTAAATGTAGACCATGTATTTGTTCCAAACAACACACAACTACCATGGTTAGGATGTTGCACTATACTACACAAAACCAAAAGGCTTATAATCACATGCAAAAATGAGGTAAATAATGGGATGAGAAGGGATTGTAGAGATCATGATGTAAGGTACTCAGCCATGTCCATCTAAGTTTAGACCAAGTCCATACCATAAATAATCACCTTGCATTTATGTGTTTCATCCTACCAACCACCATGAGTCCACAACCACCTCAAAGAATAATCATCACTCCAAAAAGAGAAGAAAAGAAAAGAAGAAAGGAAGGACCTTAGTTAGAGTGGTGTCTTTAGGCATGGGTAGCATGTCGTTCCAGCCCCATAACCAGGGCTTGTAGCCCATTATTGTGTTTAAGGGGTGTGCTTTGAATTCCCATTATTGTTTATTGTTGTTGTTTTCTTTTTTATGTTTTTTCCCATTTTTTTTGCTTTTTCTTTTTTGGATGGGAACCACACCATGCAAAGAAAAAGCTTCATTTTCATTGGTTGCTGAAGGAGTTGATGAGTCATCATTTGGGTGACCGCGATATCACGTACGCGATATCGCAGTCGCGATATTATAGTCCAACCCACAATATCACATATGCGATATCGTAGCCTGTCTCCTCATCTATAAATAAGAGGTAGATAGAAGAGTTAGGGGATATAGATCATTAGGAAGTTAGTCAATTTTAGTTTAAGCATTTTAATTTCTTTCTTTCCCTTTTCCTCTCAGTGTATGCCTGTAGTGTGGTGATTGTAATTGTACGACATCCTTTATTCGAGTATGACGTACTTGGACACGCACATGACTGGCAATAAAGATCGAGATTACTTCATCATTGCAACATTCACTTAGTTTAACCATTTAATTAATTGTTATTTACTGCTGTCCTAGTTAATCTCTCTCACCCTTATCTCATGTTAAAATGTAGAATGAGTACGACTTGATTACGAGCATTTAAGTATGACTACTTGGTAACCTAGTAGCGTACCTAGGATCTATGCTTGGTAACCACAGTGGTAGTCTTGCACGAAGTCAAAGATGTGTACAAATAATCAAAGAATGGATGCTCATCACACTTAGGCTAGTTTAGATTCTTTTACCCTTTCTTTCTTAGCGTAGATAATATTACTTTCCATTGTCTTCAGGAGTAGCATTAGATTAGAAACACATTATACACCTCACTCTACCTAAACCATACATGACAAAGCTAATACTAGTCCAGGTGGGAAGACAGTGAACTGCAACCTAAGGATAACAATCTAGATGCCACAACTAGTCTTTCTGCGGAGTTCGACTAGATCGTGCATGTAACACTCGTATTCGTATAGTTGAGTGTAGGGGTACCTCGCCACTCATGATTGACATCATTGTCGGGGATGGTGCTAGTTATCTAGATTAGTTATATCATACAAGGTCGTTGTATAGGAATTAACGATATATCTTCTAAGAAAAAAATAATTATTAAAAGTCACATAAATTCACACACAATTTCATAACCATGCCTCTCCTACTAGACTATGATAATGCCACATCTAGTGAGGTAGTTCATTGGAGAACCAATGAATTAGATGACAATGAAGATTGCAGTATGCAATCCGAGGTGGGGGTTTCCTATAAATCGAAACAAAGGCAACATCGTCCCAACACATGAAAGCATAACTTACCTGATGATGATGAACCCCTACTGGCCACTACAAGCCTAATGCAAATACAAGAGGCTGTTCGAATCTCACGTAGGCATCGTAAAGAGAGCCATCTACCTAGACTCGATTTAAACAACTTCCCTAATTTTTTAGGAGGCTATGACTGAGATTTGCATCAACATTTACAAGCCTTTTACGATGCCTACACATGGAACAACATTGATATCGGTTGGCAAAAACTTAAGCTCTTTCCTATGACACTCGTTGGCCAACAAAGGTAGAACTCTTTAATGAAAGATATCAAACCTATGTAAGAGTGTTAGCCTTGAGGAAACAAATCCAAGAGTGGAAACAAGCACAACATGAACCCTTGGACATGGCCTTAGAAATATATTATGCACTGTTAAATAACTTTCTAGGTCATGGGTTCACCAAGGAAAGGCTAATGTACCATATTATTGATGGGCTACATAATAAAACAAGAGAGACCTTAGGAATGTATGCCCAAGGTCAACTATATGAACTATGAACCTATCAAGTCCAAGAGCTTATTAAGCGGGTAGCAAAAGAAGAAGGAGAAATGGCTAGATGGGAGAGTGTTGAAAACATCAACGGGGCCAAAATCTCAACTTAGCAAAGGTCCATGATCATAAAAAGGAGAAATCAACCAATCTCAAGGTGAAAGAACCATCTTTGCTGATACAACAATCATTAGAAGAAGTCGAGGCAAAGATCAATAAGATGTTGGAAAGGACATATGAAAAGTGTGGAGAATATATCGATATCATTGGAGATAGAGTTTTGACAACTTAAAAAATAGGAGAAAACATTAGACAATCGGAAAGAAAGGATCAGGAAAATAAGAGCTCAACTGCCAATCATATGTATGAATGCAACATATGCTTGTATGATCACCCCAAGGGCCAATGCCCAATCTTGTCACATTTATATGAGCATTGGGGAAACACGTTAGATCTAGAGTTTGTATAGAGATACTGTGTTCGATCACAATGGCAACAATCCCAGTCGTGGGGGAGACCACCCCTAAACTATAGACACCCTTCATATCATCCGAATCCAAACGCCTACCTAGTTCAACATCTTGTTTCTCTAATTGGATCAACATACTCTATCTCATCATAGTACCATTCTCCTCAATACTATCAGCCCATACCTTCAACACAACAACCTCCTTGTGTACCTTATATTCCTCCTAACTTTCAACATTCTCATTTTTTCCCTCCTTCTACATCGCCACCAATTGTTCCTAAAGTGTCTGCACCATAGCAACAACCCCCAAACGTCACTTGTGATAATATTGCCAACAATAGTGAAAGACCTCAGCAACATCAAAGGAGTCCCTTCGTTAGAAATGATCCTAAGAAGGAACAACATAATTCCGAGGCCACTGCATCCTCCAACTCAGCGTAAGTCCCACGCTGTGATGCACCCTTATCTTTGAACCCAATGCCTCATGTAACTTCATCAGGGCCACCAACTCACACTTCAACAATAATATGGCCCAATGAACATAGGCATGGAGGAAAACATCCCAATCCTTTCATACCATCTAATGGTTCCAAATATCATAGTGGATCAACTCATTATCTGGGAACTACATCGTATAAATTACCCCACTATGTTCACTACAATCAGGTGTGTGAACCTCGATGGGGTAAGTACGACCAAGTTCCAATATGTCCAACATGCAAGAATACCCATAATCATTTATTAATCCTTGTAATTCTCAACCATTTAGCCATGAGGGATATCCCCCATTCTAATAAAAAGTAGGATTAATAACCACTTTTTATTTTCTTTGATTTTACAACTTTTTGTTTTCCAGTTTTTCATTTTTTCATTTTTTGTTTCATCTTTTTGTATTTTTTTCTTTTTACAAGTAATATCATCTACTAATAAATACTCATGTGGATCTTTGGTTGAGGTGTGTTCTATGTTGTTAAGTCTTGAGTGATCAATTATGTGGATAGTAAGCCCATTACACCCACTCATCCATTCTACAAATAAGAGGTTCTGTTTGAAGGTATGGTGATATTATTGACATTTTTAAAGCTTAAAATTAATTTTGTGTTCATTGTATCTAGAATGAAGAAGGATGGACCAAGAGGAAATGATTAGGATGTGACATCAAGGGGACTTGCAGATTCTCTTTGGTGACATCTATGGAAGTTATCATGCAATGTGGTTGTACTAAGATCCTTGTAGATCCAATAAAAAATGGGAGCAAGAGTAATCAAAAGGGCACTCAAAAATCCAATGTTGTTCTAGGGGGTCCCACTAGAAAGACATGCACCCATGCTTGAAGGTTGGCAACTTCTCTAGATCCAGTATTCAAAAAGAAGAAGAAGAAGAAAGAAAGGAAGTGCCACAAAACAAAAGTCACTCCTCCCTTGAATAAAATGCCAAGTGATCGTATGCCTTGTTGTTATGGTACTCTCATAGTCGCTCATCATGGGATGAAATAATGTGATGTCACTGGTCAGAGGAATGGACTTGGTCCTAATCTTGGAACGATGGATTAATGACATGTTAATCATGCTTTACACGCAGGATTCACTATGCCCTGGGTTACCTCACGTCCTAATCTCTACAATCCCTTTCTCTAGTTCATCTCATCTCACTATTTGTATAATTGTAGATCATGTCATGTGTAACATAGAATTATTACTTCATTCTAGTTATATTTACATGTGTGTGTTTTTTGGAATTAGTGTGGATTACATTTAACCCTTCTAGTGCCCATGGATACTTTTAAGTGTGGTTACACAAGGGCATTATAGGTAAGAACCTGTTTTGAGGAGGACCCACTTATGTAATCTTTTGTAATTCTCACTTATGACACAGCTCACACCCACCATTTCTTACCCTTAGCCTATTTTTTATAACATTCTTTGCCTATTATTATTATCCCTTTGAATAATAACATTCCTATGTACCATCACATAGCCTTTTTC
>MNCI01016873.1:177968-215305 GCA_015680685.1 Gnetum montanum | reverse complement strand
ATTCCACACTATGGCATAATCCCATTTTCCCATCTAATAATCCCATACCTATCAACTGTGTAATCACTATAACTTGAGGATGAGTTTTCATTTAGTCATGGGGATATGATGAGTCATCATTTGGACGACCATGATATCACATACATGATATCGCAGCCCAACCCACAGTATCACAGCTTGTCTCCTCATCTATAAATAAGAGGTAGAAAAAAGAGTTAGGGGATATAGATCATTAGGAATTTAGTTAGTTTTTATTTAAGCATTTTTATTTCTTTCTCTCCCTTTTCCTCTCAGTGTATGCCCATAGTGTGGTGATTGTAATTGTATGACATCCTTTATTCAAGTATGACATACTTGGACACGCACATGACCGATAATAAAGATCGAGATTACTTCATCATTGTAGCATTCACTTAGTTTAATCATTTAATTAATTGTTATTTACTACTTTCCTAGTTAATCTCTCTCACCCTTATCTCATGTTAAAATGCAGAATGAGTACGACTTGATTACGAGCATTTAAGTGTGACTACTTGGTAACCCAGTAGCATACCTAGGATCTGTGCTTGGTAACCCCAGTGGTAGTCGTGCACGAAGTCCAAGATGTGTATAGATAATTAAGGAACGGTTGCTCATCACAATTAGGCTAGTTTAGATTCTCTCACCCTTTCTCTCTTAGCTTAGATAATATTACTTTCAATTGTCTTTAAGAGTAGCATTAGATTAGAAACACATTATACAAATCACTCTGAACTAAACCATACATGACAAAGCTAATACTAGTCTAGGTGCGAAGACAGTGAACTGCGACCTAAAGATAACAATCTAGATGCCACAACTAGTCCATCTATGGAGTTAGAGCAGATAGGGCGTGTAATGCTCATATTCGTATGGTTGAGTGTAGGGATACCTCACCACTCATCAGGAGTGATGATAAATTTCAAGAGGAGTAAAAAATGACATGAAGAAAGTTAAGAAGAGAACCCAACAAGTCCCCTTGAGGTGACATCGTTTGCCATTTCCACTTGGTCATTCCCTCTTTCTTTAAGATACAATGATCATTGATTAATTTTAGTTTCATAAAAGAAGAACCAAATTGTTTCCATGAAAAATACCTTTTATTCAAGGAATTGGAGGGATGGATGAGGTGGTCTCACTGCTTTACACAATTACTTACCCAATCATCTTGATAGCATAGCATAAAAAGCCAACACATGACTTAGAAATATTATTAACAAAAACATAAAAATATATTCATAAAAAGAAAAGACTCAAGAAAAGAGAAAAATATTAAGAAACAAAAAACATATGAAGAATCAAAAATTTTTGGAAGAAATAGAAAAATGATAAAAAAATATAAAACAAAAAATAGGTGAAAAATACTTATTAGTTCTATAAGATATATGCATCTGAGTCCTTTATTTGGTCCATTTTCTTAAGTCTAGAACTAATAAGTAGATCCATTGTCTCCATGCATCTTTGAAATAATATTAAAATCTTATTTTCATGCCACTAGGTGTCTTTTGGTTTAGTGGCTACTACATAGACCACTCTTTGTTTACACACTTGTTCCTTAACTTCATTATGGGTTGTGTTAATATTTTGAATTTCTGGTTCATAGTTGCACCTTTTACTATTAGCAATGATGCATGGATTCTGCTATCTTTCCACAATGATAGGTTCATCATTTATGTATTATGTTAGAGTGGTGATGATTATTGGCTTTTGCATAGGGTCAGAGGACATTAGTTGTGAAAAGGAAGGCATTGCACTAGATTGGCATTATGCTAGCTGGAATGATGTGATGGGTCCATGCGTGGTTTGCTTCAGCTTGTGACCTTTCCTCTAGAAGGGACAGTTTGTATGTTGTAGTTGAGGCCCATTGGTATTAGCATGTCTATGCATATTCACAACACAAGTGACATCTGTTTGTTGATATTATGATGTTGAACCTTCCTATGTCACTAGTGGTGGCATGTGAGTCTGAAAATATTGATGATATGCCAAAGGATGAGAGGTGTGAGGTGGTGAACTCTTATAAGATGTTGTAGAGTGTTGATATTTAGGAAAGTGGTAGTAGTGATTTGAGGTAGAGAGAGTAGAACTAGTTGGGGAAACATATTGTTGAGCATAATATCCATATGGGTTTAGCTAGTAGTAAAGGTAGGGTTGGTTTGGTGGTGGCCTCAGCCATGACTGTGGTTGTTGCCATTGTGGTTGATGCCAATGTTGAGGCTAGTAATAAGTCCTCATAGGATAGTACTATTTCTTTTGGGTTTATCTAAAATTACTATGTAGAAGAGGAAGTCTCCTAGGCATCTACTTCTATATAAACTTCGAATTTAATGCACCTACCCAATACTCATGTAGATGCAATAAGATTGGGCAATGGCCCTTTGGATGATCATATAGGCAAATGTCACATCCACCATCCTCTTTGGTGGTTGAGTCTATAGCCTCTTTTTCTATGGCCATTTCCCCTTCTTGTTGAAAAGTGTTCATAGCAGTTTCTTGGTTCTTTTTGCTTCCTTTGTTGTAATCACTTGATTCATTTTGTGCTACTCTCTCCTCTATGATTTCTTCATAGTTTTACCTTTCTCATTCATTGATTCTGACATCTCATCCAACTTTCCTTTAATCTCAATGATAGAGTTTTGTATTTGCAATGTCCATTGTAAAATCAGCTCATTGAGAGCTACCACGTTTTTCTTATCATAGATATGGATGCTTTTCTTTTGTAGAGTTGGGTCCTAGTTATTTTCCTCTACATTCTCTTGTCTACATAGCTCTCCTTCTTATTTTGCCACATTCTTGATTAACTCTTTGATCTAATTGGTTTGTAGCTCATACAATTGGCTTGGAGTATATAGCCTAAGGGTCTTCCTTGTTTCATTATGAAGCTCATCTATGATGTGGAAAAGTTTCCTTTCCTCAGAGAAACCATGGCTTGGGCATCTATGTAGTAGTGAATAGTATCTTTCCAAGGCGACTTCCAAGGGTTCATGATTTTCTTGCTTCCACTCTTGGATTTCTTTTCTTATGTTGGACACTCTCACATAGGTTTGATATTTTTCATTGAAAATTTCTAGCATTGTGGACCACTAGTGAATGGAAATTGGTTCCAACGATCTATACCAACTCTTAGCTTCGTTGATTAGTGTCCTAGGAAAGAGCTTAAGATTTTGCCACCCACTTTCAATTTTTTATAAGGCACAAGAATCATGGAAGGTTTGTAGATGATTTTATGGATTCGAATCATAGCCTCCCATGAACTTAGGGATATTATTAATATCAATCCTAGGTAGGCAAATTTCCTTGCAATGCTTGCAAGGTATCTTAATTTCCTCTATGATCTTCATCAGCCTGTTAGTGGTCAACAAAGGTTCATCATCATTAGACATGTTGTGATAAATTTTTTATTTATTTTTGTTTGATTATGATAATCTTGTCTATCATCATGGTGATGTCTTTGATTTTGCCCTTGGGTTCAATTTTTGTCTTTGTCTTAACGTTGTAGTGGAGCTTTATCTCTATTCCTACATTCATCTTCATTAGAACTAGATGTTGAAGAGGAAGAGGAATATGAAAAATTGGGAGAATCATCATGGCTCCTATAGTTCTCCCTTTGGTCCTTTGATTTATCTTGTTTAGATTTGAAGGGGGTCCTAGGCCTTGATGCCCTCCTTTATCTAGGACTTTCTCCATATTCTCTAGGATTGTTTACCTTAGTTGAACATAGTCTTTGAGTGTAGTAAGGGTCTAAATAAGCATAGAAAATCCTTGAATGAGGTTGTTCACTTCAATTTTCTTCAGTATATATCCTATCATTTTTTCTATGAGTGTTCTCATCATATGATGCATTATTGGTCATGTGTGAAGAAGAAATTGTTATTGGTTTATGATGTGTGTGAGTTAATATTTTTCAAAAAGATATATCATTAATTCCTTTACAATGATTTTGTATAATATAACTAATCTAGATAACTAACATTTTTCTTGGAAATGGTGCTAATGATGAGTGGCAAGGTACCCCTACGCTCAACCATACGAATTACAAGCGTTCATGCATGATTTGGTTGAATTTCATGGATGGGACTAGTTGTGGTACTTAGATCATTATGCTTTAATTGCAGTTCACTATCTTCCCACTTGGACTAATTGTAGCTTTATCACGTATGGTTTAGTCCAAAGTGAGGCATATGATGTTGGCTACTTTCTACACTACTCCTAATGACAAAAAGGGATAAATTAATTAAACTAATGAATGATGGAAAACAAGATCTAAACTAGCCTATTGATGATGAGTATCTGCACTTAATCATTTGTACACATCTTGGACTTTGTGAGACTATTTCTAGGATTACCAAGTATACATTGTTGGTTATGTCAAATGGTACACCACTGGTTTACCAAGTATCTGTGCTTAAATGTCGTTATTAAGGCATACACATTCTTCTTAATAATAGGAATAGTAAATAGTAATAAATAGAAATGTTTAACTAAAGAAAGTAGTAAATAATTAACAATTAAAAATAATAATGATTTAAGTGGATGCTACAATGATGGGAGTAATCTTGATCTTTATTTCTAGTCATGTAACATGTCCAAATACATCACACTCAAACAAAGGTGTTGTACGATTACAAACATCACACTATTGGCATGCGTTGAGAATAACAAATATTAAAGAAAAGAAAATAAAAACTAACTTAAAACCTAACTCAAAATAGGAGTCTAGATGTTTTATTTATAGGCTAGAGTATATACCCCAACATCAGGTACTCGACATTATGTCAAGACCCTAACGTCACGTACTCGACTTTGCAACTCCAACATCGTGTATCTAACATGAAGACCCTAATGTCAGGGCTTTGATGTTAAGGCTCTAATTTCAAGGCTCTAATGTAAATGCTAGGCAAATCATGACTCATCACCTTTCCATGCCTGATTCAAAAATTGTGCAAAAAGGAAAGGATAGCCTATTATTCCAATGACACACTTCGACATGTTCCTACTACCTCTTGGGTAGAGATGATGAAAGATAAGGTGCTAGCCAAAACATAAGAAGAGGAGTAGCCACCACCACCACCCACTCATAAAACAACGTTAGAGGCATGTGTTGCCATAAAGTGCATGCACGAACTACTTGAGAAACTCCTATACCAACAATAGGCATGATCAAGTGGTGGTGAACCCTCCATCTACAGATTAGCATTGAGCCATCTCAACAAGGTGGCTTGAACCATTAGTAGGATGGAGGGTGCAATGCCAATGTTTTCAGCCCAAAGGATACAAATGCCCATGAGATCAAATTTTACCACTTGGTAAGTAATGATGTCCTTTTCTTAAAAACAACAATTCCCAAAAATCTTTGGAAATGCTACTACTTGCTCGATGTGCTTGGAGAAGGGAAAGGGAACAATTATCTTAGCGATGTAGCACCAATGGTAGGAAATGACATTAGAGGTGGTAGTTGATAGAGTGGCTGAAGCACTCAACGCTCTTGTGGAATCTATGATAGATGTTGCTACACTTAGGAATGTACAAATGTCCATAGGAGTAGAAAGTGGGAGATTTAGCATATCCCAACATGAGTAATTATTGGACCAACTAGTGTCCTAGGTAACTGATTTTGGGGGTTTTGAGCTTCTCAATAACATCACTGCAACCTAGTCAGAGTTGCTTGAGGCAAGGGGTAAATGCATCATTGCCAATGTGCAACTTGAAATAGCCATAACTGAAAATGGATGTTTAGCTACTAAAGTTGTAGAATTGAAAGCTTGCCTTACTAAATCCACCGTACTTAGCTAAGCTGTAACAAGAGATGAAGCTTTTCAGCAACTTCAACATAAACTCCAAGAGGTTGAGTGTGTAAAATAGTCAGCAATTTTCAACTAGTCCTTAGTAGATGCCATTTTCCATAACATTTAGAAGGACTTGTTAAAGATTTGCCATGAGAATGTGGTTTTGACCTAGAAAAACTATCACCTACAAAATGTTGAGGCCCAAAAAGATCAAATAATCGAGTTCATCCAATAATAGCATGAGTAGCTTGCTAAGGTGAACATGAAATTAAGGAGGTTGGTTGTAGAGAATCATAATCTCTTGATGAAGGATGTCCATGCCTTGCACTAGAAATATACAATTGAAATTGCTGCTTGGAAAAATGAGGCCCTCAAATTTGAAAGGTCAAGAACCATTAGAAGAACCAAGATGACCTTCAAAAGGAAATTAATGAGAAATAGATCTAGTTGATGAAGGAAAAACTCAACAAGATCCTATAGTAGCTCCAATAAGGAGGTGACATGTGGCAACCCATCTTTGATGAATTGAATGCATACAAAAAGATAGAAATCCACCTCAAGAAGCTACAAATTGAAGAGATGATGGAGTATATGGAGTTGGCCGACCTTTGTTATGCAAACTTGGCAATGCTAACTATTAGAAGGTTGAGGTCAAAACTAAAGAAGTGGCCAACTTGTACCTTCTGTACGAGGCCAAGTTCAAGAATCATAATGAAACAAAGAAAAATCTAGAAACAAGAAATGCTAAACTCAAAGTTCTCAGAGAGCGCTTCATCAGTTAACGATCAATAGTTGAGAACTTGGCCTATAAGATGAATGACTACCAAGAATTTCAAAACATTATCAGGGCATTCAATATTAAATGCAAATGATTCATAGCCTAGTTTATTAATGTGAAGGAGTTGTTCCTTACAATACCATGTTTGTGGGAAGTTCCTATACTAACCCACATTGGTGATGCTCTGCGGACCATGTACAATCTCTAGAGTGAGGAGGAGAAGATTAAAGAATTGTTAGATGCTTTTCATCTTCCACCAAAAGTTGTAGATATAGCCAGACAACCACAACTACCATAGCCTCAATTTCAACTACCACATGTACTAGAGGTAGGAGAAGGTCCTTTGGTACCTTAGGAGCCTCCACCTCCTGGGATTATTTGATTCTCTCCTTGTCTTAAAATTTCTAGAGGGGTTTCGCTATTAGTTTTTGTAACAGTATTCAATTTTGTTTTCATGAATACTAAATTTTATAAAAGTTGTAAATCCACACACTTGGGCACTTATTATTAGTTTGAGTCAGTGTGTGTGTCAATTAGTTAGTCAATAATTCCATACCTTCTCAAAATTTTTTAAGAAGCTTATTCCTCCTTTTGTTGACTTAAGGAAAATTTTTTGTTCAATCATGGGGGTATAATGAGTCATTGTGGGTTTGACTACATTGACGCAATCCCATCAATGCATACCTATCCATGTTGTTGCATTAATGCATACCCTTCAACATTATTGCATCAACACCTAATTTGATGTGTCGATGTATATGTGTCAATGGAGTGTTTATTCTTGCCTATATAAATGTGCACACTCATCACATTTATGAAATCCATTCATTCATAGCTTAGTCAAAATCTTGTAGTTTGTTTCTTTAAGAGTTATAATATTTTCTAAGTGCCTATAGTAGAAGTTAAAAAGTGTCCAGATCTTTATTCAAGCATTGATGTACCTAGACACTTTGATGTGAATGGCAATTAAGACACACTTTCTTAACAAACCTTACATCACTTGGACTTAGCCTAATCTTTACTTAAAGCATTTATTGTTCATGTAATTTAGTTTCATGCATTTGGTTAATTAATTACTTACTAATAATTAATTCACATAAGTATGACCATCTCGAGCATAGGTTAATGTTTGATAATTCCAATAGCACTTAATGCTTAGTAGCCTAGTAGTGTTGCAACATGTTCAAGATATGTATGATGGATGGGAATGGATGCTTATGTTAGGATTCATTAAGGCATTTTGTAACTAGATTATTCAAGCATTTAACTACTCTATTTTTCACACTTAGCTAAATTAAATAAAAAATAAAAAATAATAAAAATCATGTTCCTCATTTACACTTAACCATATGTTTGCACCAACACAAGTGGAACTGAGAAGACAACAATCATGTCCTAAAGATTCACTACCTAGTTATTGTGTACTGAGAGAATTAAAGTCTATAAAATTTAATTAGATTTCTTAGTGAACATTGGTGATTCATATGGTTGGGAATAGGGATTACTTGCTACTCATTACCCTCATCTACATATAGTAGTGAAGTGTTCTTTAGTGAGACCCACCTCATGGGAGAAAGTGTTATTGAATCAATTTCCTACCCTAGATTTTGATTCATAAGTTCATGTAAGGCTATGGATTTAGCCAAGACCATAGCACTTAGCAATTGAGTCTAGTAGAGTTAGAGTGAGGCATAGTCAAGACCTATTCTTCCAATGATATGTGTGCCTTGACTGTTAAGGATGTTATCAATGAAGCTATTTCCAAGACTCAACCATGAGTGGCTAGATGAAACATGTCAAGGTACATTTGCAAATTTTTCATGATAAGCTTTAATAGCAAAATTTGCAATGTAATTTATGGAAATTAAAAGGTAGAAATAACTGCCTATTTTCCCATCAAAAATCCCATTTGATAGCCTTAGTTTAGATAAAGTTATAGTAATATTTAATGTGTAAAATTAGATTTGCAACATATACATTATAAATATCATTTAAGTTAGCTTATAAGCTATAAATGTCACTTAAGCTAGTTTATAAGTTGTCAACGTCATTTAAGCTAGCTTATAAGTTATAAAGTTTATAAGTTGTAAATGTTACATAAGCTAGCTTATAAGCTGTAAATGACATTTAAGCTAGCTTATAAGCTATAGATGTCACTTAAGCTAGCTTATAAGTTGTCAATGTCATTTAAGATAGTGTATAAGTTATAAAGCTTATAAGCTATAAATGTTACTTATGCTAACTTATAAGTTGTAAATGTCATTTAAGCTAGCTTATAAGAGGCATGATATGTAAATATGCTACATTGGTAGCAAAATTCTCTTATGCTAATGCCCTTTATGAGTCACAAGGTACCCCTACACTCAACCATATGAATATGAGCATTCATGCATGATCTGGTTGAACTCCAAGAACTAAGTGGTTATGCACCTTCACAAAACCAAGATAGGTTAGGCGATCATTGTCTTCCCAAGCTTACTTGTATGGCATGATTGGATGGTTAAGTAAACTTGAGGTATATGATTTTTATGCTTTTTATGTTTTAGGTCCTAGTGCTAATAAGGGAAGAAGTGAGTTAATTGAATAACTAATTTAATTTAACTAATCAGCTAGGTCCTAACTAGTCCTAACAGCAGTATTCATTCCCACTTTCCGTACACATCCTGACCTAGTGCAACACTACTGGGATTACCAAACACTAATTATTACTAGGTTACCAAGTGTTCCACGCATGCTCGAAGTGCCTGTACTAAGTATTCTTACTGGTGAAAATTAACGAATTAATAAAAGAAATATTAATTAACTAATGAAAGCATTAAAGAACTGTAATTAAAATTAAGGGTAAGAAATAAGCTATTGTAAATGTTGCAAGGTTTATCACAAAGTTTATCTTTATTTCTAGACACAAGGTGTGCTCAAGTACATAATGCTTGAATAAAGATCCGTTCTCTTTATGACTCCTACTGTGGGCAATCAAAAATAATTCTAACATTTAGAAGGAAAAACTGCAAGAGTTTGGGTAAGGGACTAAGAACTAACTATGCAAACCAAGCGCACCCACCTCTTATTTATAGGCGATGATACAAGTTCTGACATTGGATGCCCGATATTGCTTGGTGAGCTTCAATATCATGGATTTGATATCGTGGATGTGATATCATGGCCCTAATATTATGGTTTATCATACCCCCATGATTGAATGAAAACTTGTCCTCGCATTCCTTACAAAACATTGGGAAGGTATGGGATTATTGACTGAATGGCAACTAACGGTGACATGGGATGATAGACTCAGAGTACCTAGGGAACATATCGACAAACATATTATAGAATTGGTGTTCATAACCATTGTGGTGAACATTGTACATAGATGACATCCAGACCCTCATTTGATAGCTTAAAGAGGAAGAGAGAGAGATAAAAGAAAATGAGGCATGTTGCTACCAATGTCAAAACTATGCACTCCATTGTTCATCCATAGTCACATAACCACACTTGTTCCTTGTGTAAATGCTTTAGCTCTAGTCCATCCTGAGTGCTCCCTTCTATCCTAGTCCATTGTTCTTGTGATTTCCATCTACACACACAACACAGTCACCAATTAGCAAGGATAGATAAGATATAATGTGATTGATACCTTGCCTCATTATGGAGCAGATTGGCTAGGTTGTGGGTATGGAAGATACTAGGTTAGAGGTTTATCACTAGTGATTATCTAAAGTGTAGGGGTGAGGTAAGTAATGGAATGGAAAAATTTGTGATAGGAACCTCTAGTAGCGATATGATGGAAAACAAAAGAATAAGGAAGAATAGAGAAATAACAATGGTGAAGATGATCAAACAAAATTGGATGTCATGGATGGGTTGAAATGGGAAATAGTTGATTGCAGGAAATGTTTAAAGGAAAGAACTAAATGATTTCACCATAGGGGAATGCTAGTGGATCCTCCCCAAAGTAGGCTCATGTTGTTAATGCCCTGGCAAACCTACAAACCAAAGAGTTCATAGGCTCTCAAAATGACATATGAAAATAATGGTTAAGAACTTACCCACAAGAGTTTTACCAAAGATTAACAATGTGTCAATCAAGATATAAACTCATCATAAAATTGGCAATGAGGTGAAATGTGGAAAGAAATTTGAAAAGAGAGGAGAGAATGGAATGGAATCCCAAAATTAAGGTGATGTAAAGTCCCTTGTGTAATATATGATTAAGGTGACTTAATAAAATTCTGTCCAAATCCATATTCAAACTAACCACATCCAATGACCTCGCATCAACACACTTGACCAATCTATCCTCCTGAAGTAGCAAGAATGCTTCTATAAAGCCACCACCATTCCAACAAGAGAAAGATAGAGAAGCAGGAAGCAAGAAAGGGCCTTAGTTAGAGGGAACCATCAGGCATGGGTAACATGTCTTTCCAGTGCCATAATCCGTGCTTGTAGCCTAGATTGCTTTATTTATGTTTAAATGATGTGCTTTAAATTCCCACTAGTTTTTTTTTGTAGGAACTAGACCATGCAAAGACTTATTTGATTTAATCAAATTCTTGATATTAGTTAATAGCAAAATGGCAGAAAAATTTATGAAAAACATCCAAGTACCCAAGAGGATAACAATTCCAAATGTGTTGAATCCCCTTGAGGTCACATCCTTTTTCATCCATTTGAATCTTTCCTTGGTTTGAAGAGTACTATGGCACCAATTCATTAATAAATTTACTTAGAAAAGGGATAGTACATTTCCAAAACAAGGGAGACCATAAAGTTTCATGGATAATTGGGTGATGTGGACTCATTGCCTATTTTATTAAAAGAATCCATATCTTAGCATCAACATTGAAAGTCAAAGGTAAAAACTAGACATTAGCAATCAACACTTATTATAATACAACCCACCATCATGAGCACTTATTATGTGATGAGTAAGAATAAATCAAATAAGGAAATAGTAAAAATGTTAACAATGGTGTAAAAAAAAAAAGTGAATATGAAAAAATGTGTAAAACAAAAATATGTAAAACAAACAAACAAACAAAAAAAGCAAAGGAATTGAGAGCTTAGAATGGTTAGCATTGGTGGCCATATCCCCCATGACTGAGTTGGAAGGAGGTGATCCAAAATAAGAAGAAAGGTTGTCCACCAACTGAGGTAGTATTAGTATTGGCTATTCTAGGTTCATGGAAAGGTTTGGTTTCCTGGATATTAACTAATAATTTTTTATTCAGGCTTTCAGGTTTATAGATTATCATGGCCCTTGAAGGAAAAGTTTCATGAATAATATAAGGTCCTTTCCATAGTGTTTGTTTGAAATTTGGTTCATTGTGACACATGTGTGATATTCCAATAAAGAACCTTATCTACCGGTTGGTATTTGACTTTTCTAATTTTTAGGTCATGACATTGTTTGTTGAAGGCCTTGTGCAATTTATTGGATGATAGGGTGACTAATCAATTCTCATCTAACAAGTTAAGGTTCATTAACCATTCTTTTTGTGCTAGATTGAGGTCAAGTATGAGGTCACATGCTATGGATAGGGCACAAAGCTCAACTTGAATAGGAAGCATTAGAAGTTTACCATACACTAACTCAAAGGGAGAGTAGCCTATAGGGAGTTTTCATGTCGAGCGGTATGCCAAAAGAGCATCGTTCAGCTTGGTGCTCCAGTCTCGCCTCTATTTGATAATGGTTTGAGTCAATATTTTTGTGACCTCCCTATTGGTGACTTCAGCCTAATCATTTTCTTGAGGATGATATGATGTAGTTAGTTTATGCTCAACTCCTAAGCATTGCATTAACTTTTGAAAAGTCACACCTGTGAAATGTGTACCATTATCGAAAATAAGTGCACAAGGCATGCCAAACCTATTTATGACTTGTTGTTGAATAAATCATGTAGTGGTAGATAATGTATAGTCCATAACAGTGATTTCTTTTGCCCACTTTGTAAAGTAGTCAACAGTGACAATAATGTAGGCTTTTTCATTGGACATTGGTGTGATAGGCCCCATAAAATCAATACCCCATTTCTCAAAGGGTTCTAAGGGTTACATCCATTGTTGTGGACAATCCATTCTAGCAGTCATTCCCCCATCATGTTGGTAGCACTCACAAGATTGGATGAAATGATGAGCATCCTGGAGCAATGTAGGGAAATAGTATCCTACAAGTAAGATTTTAATGGTTGTTCATCTCCCAACGTAATGACCCCCACAAGGGCCCTCATGAGCATCTTAGAGAACTCACAATTGATCTACATCAGGAACACACCATCGGACCAAGCCATTGAAACATACCTTATAAAAGTGTCTATTGATTTCCATAAAATATTTGCCTTGGTGAAGAAACTATTATTCCTTTTTAACGTCTAGTCCTTATGGTGTTTCTTGTGTAAGTAGATAAGTGAGAATGCTACTATACCAATATGTATCAGTGGGTAAGTGATTTTTTATCACTCCTACAAAGAGGAGTTCATCAGGAAAATGGTCAAAAATTGGATATTCATCCTCTTTTTTGTCCCATTGCAACTGAGATAAATGATCAGCAACAACATTCTCGGTGCCTTTACGATCGATCATCGTAAGATCGAACTCTTGTAAGATTATGAGCCATGATATGCTGAAAGGGCTCACCATTGGTTTATTCATTAGAAACCATATTGCACTATGATTCATGTGTAAAAATATCTTATAGGCTAATACATAGTGCCTAAATTTTTCTAGTGCAAACACCACAGCCATTAACTCTTTTTTAGTTGTGGTATAATTAAGTTGTGCACCAACAATACTTCAACTTGCAGAGTGAATGTAATAGGGGTGTTTTTGGTTATTTAATTGTGTAAGGATGGCTCCTAATGCAAAATTGGATGTGTCAGTCATTATGTAAAATGTTCTAGACCAGTCAGGAGCTTGTAGAATAGGTGTTTCTATGAGCTTTTGTTTTAAAGTTTGGAAAGCTAGCTCACATTTCTTGGTCCATTCAAAAGGTACATCCTTTTTTGTTAATTTGACCAATGATTTTGTAACCTTTAAAAAGTTCTCAATGAAGCGTCTATAATAGCCAGTATGTCCAAGGAATGATTAGATGTCTTTTACAGTTTCAGGTTATTTAGTGATTCCTTGGATGACTTTAATCTTCTCAGGATCTACCTCTATCCTTGTTTGTAAAATCTTATGCCCTAATACAATGCCTTCTTGGACAATTAAATGGATTTTTTTGCCAATTAAGCCTTAAGTTGGTTTCAACACACCATTTTAGTACTTGCTCTAATCAGTCCAATGCTTGATCAAAGTTCACTCTGTAGGTGGAGAAATTGTTCATAAAGACCTCCACACCATTTCCTATTTACTCTAAAATATGATTAGAACCAAATGTTGAAATGTTGTTGGGGTGTTGCATAAGCCAAATGACATCTGTTTATATGCAAATGTTCCCCAAGAACTTGTGAATGTAGTCTTAGCTTGGTCTTCTAGTGCTATTTGTATTTGACTGTATCCACTACAACCATCCAAAAAACTATAGTAGCAATGCCTTGCAATGGTATCTAAGACTTGGTCAACGAATGGTAATGGAAAATCATCTTTAAATGTTGTAATGTTCAACAAGCTAAAGCCTATATGCACTCTCCATTTACCTCCCTTTTTAGGCACAATGACTAAAGGACTAGCCCATTCATTGTCAGCAATGGGTAGATGAACCCAACTTTTAGAAGCTATTTAATATCTCCTTTAACCACTTGCTTAAGCTTTGGGTTCAATCGCCTTTGCGGTTGTCATCAAGGTTTCATAGAGGGGTTAGTGTAAATTCTATGTTGGAATATCCTAGGATCTATTCCAATTAATTTAAGATACAACCAAAAAAATTATTTAGACCATTTATTTACCATTTTCAGCAATCTTTCTTTTTGTTGAGGAGCAAGCCTAGTGTTAATGATTACCGATTTTCCATTCTTAAGAAATGTGCACTCCATACTGGTGGGCAAAAACTTTAACTCAAGGAGCTCTTGCTTAAACTTGTTAGGGATTTCCAACTTTCCCTAGTTGATATTTTCGATGTCAGCACTTGAAAGTTGGTGATGGATTTGCCCTAATGTGTCTACACTATTTATGTAGGAGCAAGTCAAGCTCTCAGTTGGTTTCATGCATATAGTTGAATTGTTTACTTGGTTAGCTATCAGCCACTAGATGCCTTCCTATTTTGTGGCTATTTCATATAAGAATCATTGTATGTTAGTTATTTGTGCACACTGGTTGCATGCAGGCAATGTTAAATGTTGTACAAACTAGGACTTCTGCACACAATTACACCCTATGTCATTGTATGCGATGCATGGAACTTTCTTCTTCTTGATCTTTCTAAACGTATTTTCCTTTGATATTTCTAAGGAAAGATTATGTATTCCTAGGCATGCGCCAATCATGCTTAGCCATGCTCTTTCCATTATGATTGGGAAGTCCCCCTTATAGTTGTTGACTTGAATCACTAGGAAATCAATTGGATACGACCACCCACAAATAGTGGTGACAATGTCCTTCACTAGTCCTAATGGGACAATGATGGACTCGTCAGCCAACTCTAAATGAATGTTAGTCTTGAGGTAGGTTCAAGGCTTTATACATTTCTTGAGAGATTAAGTTGACACCAGAACCTGAATCCAAAAGAGCCTTGTAAGGTTCATTCCCAGTGATTTATAAATATATAAGAGGGCTTCCAAGATCAAAGAATTTCCTAGGAAGATGGCCAACTTTAATCTAATCGGTAATGACATTCATCAACATGACTGTATGTGGTAAGTGTGGTCTTTGATTCGAAGGAAGCTTTGAAGATTCGAATGGTGGTGAGGTGTTTAGAAAATTTTCCACTTGTGGTTGCAAGGACTTAGTTGGAATATTGGTTCTAAAGAAAGGTCTCTTCTTTATGTGGTTTTTTAAACTAATAGTAAGTTGAGGGTTAACAGCCCTTGTAGCATTACATTGTTGCGGCTGGGTAGGGAGCTCACCCTACATAGCTGCAGCAGGTGGTAATGGAGCTAAGGGTGGAGGAGGTGTAGCCAAATGAGAAGGATAGAACATTTGTAGAATATCTCCCCTAGGAGAGGGAGTTCTATGGTACTCATGGGTTTGGTAGTGAGGCTAAAGAGTGACATGACTAGTGAAGTCATGTGGAGAGATTGGCTACTACCTATAGTATCCATACAAGTTAGGTTGATGGTAAGGGTACTATTGATGTGGTGGTCGCATTCCCCATGATTGTGGGTGTTGCCATTATTGATACTATTCATTTGATTGTGGTGGAGTTCCACTTGGATAATACATCAAGGGTTGGTGGAACTACCTTGGGTTACCTTGAGGATAAGGTAACCTTCGTGGTGTTTTCCATATGTTTAATCATGGGTTTAGTGCATACACCCCAAACTCTTACAGATGTGACACTACTGGGCAACATCCTTTATGATGTAATATTGGCATATCTCACATCTACCATCATTATCTATGTCTAAATCCACAACCCCTTCAATGATGGCAACTTTTCCTTTATCTTTGTTACGTGCATATTCAGCTCCTTTTTTTTCTCCTTTCTCAATCACTACCTTACTCTCTACACTCCTCTACTATTTTGAGAATAGTTTGGAATTTATTATCTAGGGAGTCACACATTTGATCTACCTTTGCCAATACTTCTAATGTAAGTTTTTGAATGGGAAAATTTTTCCTATTCACCATCTCTTCAAGTGGTTACTCTTCTTTATCCTCACAAAATTGACTCCCTTCTTTTAAAGGGAAGGATCTCTATTGTATTCCTCTACACACTCTCTCTTCCTTAACTCATCTTCCTGCTTGGCTACTTGCTCCAAAAACATCTATACTTGATGTGCTCTAAGCTTAGATAGTCTTCCTTGGGCATAAGTCCCAAGGGTTCTTCACGTTTCATGCCTAAGCCGATCTATGAGATGGCGTAGTTGTTCTCTTTGTAAGTAACCATGGCTAGGAAAATGATGTAATAATGCATAATATCGACCCATGGTAGCATCTAAGGGTTCGTTTCCTCCTTCTTTTCATCCATGGATTTGCTTACGTAGGTTGGACACTCGAGAGTACATTTGATACTTATTATTGAACAACTCTAACATGGTACTCCATCAACGAATGTATTCTAGTTATAAGGACCAGCACCAGCTTTTTACTTCCTTGATTAGTGTCCATGGAAACAACTTAAGTTTTTGCAATTCATTTTCTATGTTTTGCAAGCACATACGTCATAGAATGCTTGTAGATGATATTGAGGATCAACGTTGTATCCCACTTCAAATCGTGGGATATTGTTCATGTCTAATCTTTTGATCCTACTATCCTATTGGTGCCTTTTTGGGATCCTAATGGCCTCAATTATATCTAGCATACTTCGGGTAGAGAGTAGGGTTTTATCATGATTGTATTCTCTATGGTGTCTATGATGCCTATGTTGTTCCCTACTCTCCCGTCTTTCACAGTGTGTTTCTCTAGAATTCCATTGTCCCCTTTCATGATTGTTTTTTCTATTATTCCTATTTTTCTTACCATTATCCTTAGGGTCTTTTCCTTTGTGACTACATCCAGATCCTAAAGGAGAGGGTGAAGGAGATGATGAAGGTAAAGAGGAAGGAGGATTGCCACCATGATGATGCTTGCTATCCTCCCTTCGGTAGTCATGGCCTCGATCATGGTTATGATCAGAATGTGCATCTTTGTCATGCATTCATGTTCCTTTTTTGGACCCTTTGTGTCCATCATTACTAGAATCCAGGTTATGGATCGCTGAGTGAAGATTCTGATATACAACTCATTGATTGAAGTCAATGGGAGGAACATCATTTTGTGGAAGACCTCCTGAGGAAAATTCACCACCCTTGTTTTTACTTAGGATATATGGGACATTTTGAGACAACTTCCTCTTCATGGATTTGTAACGTCTCTCCTTTTGTAGGTTCCTTTGACATTGTGCCTTTATTGTTGGATACTCTCTTGAGTCATGTTTATGCACAACGTAGTCTACCTATAGGTGTTGCATACCAATTCGTGTGAGATCATGAAGAAGCATGCTTGGGATAAGAATTCAGGAGCTAACACTATGTTACCTTCTAAATCATGTCAATGCAGTTGTTCATCCTAGTGGAGGATAAAGGTAAAGTTTGGTATATACTCATTGAGATGAACATATACCACATGAAACTATTGGGATACTAGTAGATCATCATATGTACTACACCTCCAATTGTTCATTGTGTCAAACCTAGGTGGTGAAGCACTATCGTAAGAAGGAGAAATGATGAATTATTCAGCGTGCAATACTTTTCTCCTCTCTTTGTAATAATTTAAGATAACCAACCGTAAGGGTTCATTCCAGTGATGAGAAGATTCCTAAATTCTAATTAGCACACAAACAACAAAGTCCCCAACAATGGCTCTAATGATAAGTGGCGAGGTACCCCTATGATCAACCATACGAATACGATTATTCATGCATGATTTGGTTGAACTCCAAGGACTAAGTCCTTATGTGCCTTCATAGAACCAAGATGGGTTAGGTGATCATTGTCTTCCCAAGCTTACTCGTATCGCACAATTGTATGATTAAGTAAACTTAAGGTATATGATTTTTATGCTTTTTATGTTTTATGTCCTGGTGCTAAAGAGGGAAGAAGTGAGTTAATTGAATAACTAATTTAATTTAACTAATCAGCTAGGTCCTAAGTATTTCTAACATCATCATCTATTGCAATTTTCTGTACACATCCTGAACCAGTGCAACACTACTGGGATTACCAAACACTAATCGTTACTGGGTTACCAAGTGTTCCACACATGCTCAACGTGGCCATACTGAGTGTGCTTATTGGTGAAAATTAATGAATCAATAAAATAAAAATTAATTAACTAATGAAAGCATTAAAGAACTTTAATTAACATTAAGGGTAAGAAATAAGCTATTTTGAATGCTGTAAGGTTTATCACAAAGTTTGTCTTTATTTCCAAACATAAGGTATGCTCACAATGCTTGAATAAAGATTTGTTTGCTTTATGAATCCTACTACTTGCACTCAAAAATAATTCTAACTCTGAGAAGGGAAAACTACAAGAGTTTAAGTAAGGGACTAAGAACTATCTATGCGAACCAACCATGCCCACCTCTTATTTATAGGAGACAAGGCAAGTTCCGACATCGGATGCTCAATATCACTTGTTGAGTTTCGAAATCATAGTTCATTAGCCCTCTACAGTGGAATTTTGGGTAGTGAAAATGTTAAGTACACAATCATGTTTAGCCTAAAAGCTAAATACATCAGCTTATGAGCTATGTGTTTATGTTATGCACAACTTATAATGCTTACACAAGCATATGAAATTGTAATCGATGCAACTCACAACCTAATTAAGCTAGATTTATAGCCAATTCTAGGACTTTTGGCAAATCAAACTTCCTAGAGCATAAACAGTGAAGTAGAGTTGCAAATTTTGTAGCCTTTCAACACGACTTTCAGTGTAGTTTTTTTTATAGTTTAATAGTAATAGCATTTATCCCACAAATGGATTGGGAGACCAGTGTAAATTAAGCATGACACATAACCTACCATCTGCACTATACTTCGAAAATACTTTGTATTCTTTGACCTCTATATTAATAATTTTTTTCATTAATTAATACAAAGTTTGAAACTCTTTTTTCCCCATATTTCATGCTTATTCACTCTGTTCTTATGATTTTTTTTAAAGTCCTACACATCAAAGTTTTTATTTTTTGTTTTTAGTAAATATGCTTGTTACAGAATTTTAAGTTCCTAAGCGATATGCTAGACTGTTTAGGATGCTCTGAATCCTTTTTTAAGGCTTGTTGGATTTGACGTTTAACTATTTCACACTGTGAATTTTAGTTTTCTAGCACCACATTTTCTAGTCCTTACACTAGGGTCACAAGGCTAATATGATGATAGTATTGAGGTTATTCCAAGAGCTATCAGTGAGTCCCTTTGGTAGTGAGGGTAACCAAGACATAGCCTTCAAAGATACCTAGTTAAAATATACACTCTTTGAATGTTTTCTGGAAAAATTGGTGATATTTTTGGACATTAAAATAAGTTAAAGAATAATTTGATAATAGTAGTGAGGTTATCTTAAGACCTAACAATTCCTATTAGTAGTGAAGGTATGCTAGACCTAGCCTTCGGAGATGCCTGGATAAAATATACATTCTTTGAACTTTTGGATTTCATTTGAATTTTTGGAAACTTCTATGGTATTTCTAAACTTTAAAACACTTTTGAATATCTTATTAGAAACTTTGTCTAGCCCATAACATGAGACTTTTGGCCTTGCACCTTTATACTCTATGAAAAGGAAAATATAATAATTTTTTTTATTTGAGGGTTTCTAATGGCTCTTGCATTTCGATGTAGAGAACCCAGAGTTGGTAGGGAATTGTTGAAAGATGAACATGAGTTAGAAGGTGGATCAATTTTGTACAACATTGATGAGTGGCGAGGTACCCCTACACTCAACCATACGAATACGAGCATGCACGCGCGATCCGGTCGAACTCCGCAGACTAAATGCCTTAACGCCACAAGAAACACTTGGGGTTAATCGTTCGTTGTCTTCCCAGGCTTGCTTGTAAGTGTCATGGTGTATGGTTAAGCAAGTCTGAGGTATGTGATTTTTTGGTATTTTTCAGTTTATCTTCTAAGCTATGAGGGAAACGGTTGAGAAACTAAACTAACTCTAACTAATGATCTAAGTCTAAATTAACTAGCGTCAGCATCCGTTCCCACTTATCGGACACACCCTGAACTATGCAACTATGGTTTAGCAAACGCTAATCGTTACTGGGATCACCACACGTAATGCAAGTGCTCGAAGCGGTCATACTGAGGTACCTATTTAGCCTAAGTGTGATAAGCAGCCGATTCCTTAGCTAGCTGTACACACCCGTGGGTGCTCGTAACTAAGTCATACTTATCACACGTTCTAGCCTAGCAATGAGCAGCTGATTCCTTGACTAGCGGTACACATTGGACTACCACTGGGATTACCAAGCGTAGATCCTAGAATACGCTACTGAGTTACCAAGCAATCCAATGCTTGTAATCAAGTCGTACTCATGCGTTGCAACAAGCAGCCAATTCCTTGATTAGCCGTACACGTCCGTAAACGCTCGTAACCAAGTTGTACTTGTACACACTAGGAAAGCAATAAATAAACAACAATAATTAAAACCACGTGCTGCAAGTTTTATCCAGTCAAGTTCGTATTTATTTCTGTACACAACTTGGGTTCAGGTTACAAGTTGCTCGAATAAGGAACCGTTCACTCTAGGACTCCTACTGCGGGCACATGGGAAAAATTCTAACTCTGGAGTGATCAATCTGCCAGAGCTTCGCTACTTCTAGCCAGGATTGGGAAATGAGGGGAGTGCCGCCTCTTATTTATAGATATGGCAGTGGACCGTGATATCACATACGCGATATTGCAGGGAAAGACGTGATATCGCGGTGGCTGCGATATTGCGGCACATGCATGTCGCGTCTCATCAAACATGGACCTTCTAAACTTGAAAAATAAATTTTCTATTTTTGTAAAATAGAAACCTTGTACAGCTTTTGAATATTTGGACCATGTATTTATTTTGGTAAATAAATAATAAAGTATGATAGATATGAATTTGTTGTTTGTGCCATTAGGAACATGAGTATACAAGTAACATTTTTCATGTTAGCATGTGCTATATGTTCTAGAAAATTTAATATTATTTATTATATATTAATATTTTATTATTTAATTTAGTAAATTTAAAATATGAATAACTTTATTTTAAGATGTCTTATTGAGGTGAAATAAGTATTGTTAGGATCACTATTTTACATACCATTTTATGATGTACCTAGTAAACTATTTTGACATCTATCTTTTTGTGGCTATGCAACTATATTTTTTTATTAAATAAATTTTATTTAATTATATATGCGAGTATTATGAAATTTTGCTATGCTATATTGCTTTACTATATTTATGCACCTAATTAATAATTTTTATCTATCTTACTACTTTTTTTTAGTTAGGAAATCAATGTTAAATCCAAATCCTTAGGGTTTCATAACATCTCTATTAGTTATTTATAGGATATTTTATAGACAATTAATAGGGGTTTTACAAGGTTGGTATCAAAGCATGGATTTTTCCTTGGATGTCATAGTGTGGAATTATTTTAAACATTATTTGATTTGGCTAATATTTTCTAAGTTTGCATTAGTACAAAATGTGTAGGGCATGTAGTTTGCATTATAAGGAAGATGTCAAAACTTGAAACAACTTGATTCTAAGTACACATGAAGATATACAACCAAAATGATATCTTAGAGGAATTATAGAAGAATATAATAATGCCTCAAGTGATTCAAATTGGCAACCTATTTCTTATAAATTTTTGTGAGACATTTAGTTAACTAACTACTTCTCATTGGCATAGTCAAGGATGATAATTTAAAAGATGTTACATAGAGAAAGATTTAAGGAAGACTAAGAGATATTTTAAGCCTATAATTCATGATTGTGGCAATTCAAGAAATCCTAATGGTAAGTACATTGTAGAGAAAGACAAAGACTATGTAAGGGCCACTAAGGTCAACAATGCTGATCCTATGGGAGCTATGAGAGCTAGGGATACTATGGGTTTGAACAATTTGGATTTGGATTAGGAAAAAGAGGTTTACAACATGCTCATTGTAATGATTAAGATGTTATTCACCATTTTCATCTTTTTGAATTGTGCAATGATGCTTTGAAGAACCAGATTCATTAAAAGATGAAATGTGTGCATGTTGTTGCTCACCCAAATAAAGGTGACACCTAGGAGGGCTTTGCAATGTTCTAGAATGCTACAAAGATCTTGGCTAACAATGTTAGTAAGGCATATATTTTTCTTGAACATGATCAAGTAGTTACTTGTTCCAAACTATATATGATCAATGAAAATACTTGCCTAACTAGTCAAGGATTCTAAGATGCGATGTAACCTACCAAGGTAAAATTTAGCTTGATGTTTATTCTCTTATTTTTCTAGTTTTTGATTAAGGTTTATGCTCTAGTTTGGGGTTATACGCTCTAGTTTTGATCTATTGTTATCTTCTCACATCTTTTGTTTCTTCATGGTCATGGACTACTTATTAGATAGTTTCAATCTTTGGTAATGATTTAACTTTTGGCTTTTTATGTATTAATGGATGTTCAACGTTTTCCATGGATGATTTCACACAAAAGGGCCACTCATGATGTATCCACTTTTTTTTGAGTTAATGTAAAATTTTAGAATTCTAAAAAATAAAAATAAAAATGGTTGTAACAGTTTCCTTTCTTTTAGATGTTTGCACAAAAACCTCTATATGTATATTATTAATTTGCTAAAGAATCTCTTCTTTCTTTTTGTTGCTAACAGTAAGGATTTTATTTTTTCTATAGAATAATCCTTTATCTTTAGGATTTAAACTTATGCCATATATAAAATTGTGTAGAACCCTCCACTTTTTGTATCCAAAATTTATGTCCTAAATCTTGAAGCTGTTCATTATGTACCTCAATTTTTTTCAACGGAAAAATCTATGTAGTTTCTTACATACATTATCCCGTCAAAATATAGGTCAATGTTATGAACCTGTTTTGATAAGTATTCTTCCTTGATGTGTTGGAAATAATTGAAGCCAATGCACATAAACTAAAACAAAGGGCCTAATTAATAATAAATTCTATCAATACCTTATTTTTTATTATTTTAAGTGTATAAGTAATTAGCAATATAAATGTCAATAATAAAGGCATGAGTTATAGCTTAGCTGATTAGTTCATATGGTTTGCATCCCAACGTTTAGAGCTCAGAAACCCTAGGTTAAGCATAAATTGAAAGTCCTAAAAGACTCTTCACCACCAGGCTCAAAACTCTAAAACAAACTCTGCATCAGGCTCATCCTACTTTTTCCTAATGAGCCAAAAGTTCAATTTGTCTAATTTTTTTTATTTTTTATTCCCTACAATAAATACACAAGTAGAATACCTTTGTTTGTAAAATTTTCAAAGAATTTGCATAGCTCAAGAACCCTCCGTCCACAAACCCTCTTGAACTCACAAACAAAAGACTACAACGCACATCATGGTGGAGCTGTGAGGAGATACACATGAAACTTTTACTTTGTTAGAATTTTCAACAAATAAAATGCTATAAATTGCAAAGTTGTTATCTCATATTTGTACATCATCATTTGTTCAAAACTTTATGCAATTCAATCAATTGAGGAAATTGGGTTCTATGGATGTTTCTCTACATTCAGGTTTCTTTGACAACTACAATGTATCATTTCTAATGTACCTTTGTTAATTTTCTTATTGATCCCACAAACTCACAAAAAATAACAAAGCCATAAATTTTACAATATGTGAGAAATGATAAATTGTGAAAGAGCATATGATGTTTGCATGCATCATTTGACAAGATCTACCCATAGACACAAGACCACATTCAAATTGATTGTATTGATGCATAAAATTTGGATGCACCAACATCGGTAAAGAGAATTTGTTTTAGGAAACTATTGCCTAGGGTGCCTCTCGTATGGGTATGAAAACCCAAGAATAGTCTAAGTTGGAGAGGGCTACGTGGCCTTTTGAAAATAGTATATTGAAAAGGAATTTTAGTTGGAATGCTTTGGAATTTAAAATAAATGACTGTTTGAAATAATAAGAAACAAAAAAAAAATTAAATTTTTCCTTGGTCTAGTTGCTATTGCCTATTTGGGCCGCAAGTCAGTTGCAGATGCTATTGCAGACAACATTGCTTGTGGCTGTCGGTAGGGAGAAAGAAGAGGCTAGATCTTGCGTCGTTGAGAAAGAGACCACCTGTTGGCATCTTTTGTTGCTAGCAGATGAAGAGAAATAAAAATAACATAGGAAAGTTGCCAAAAAGAAGCAACTTCCTAGTTAGGGACTACCGTAGTGAGTCACCTGCTGTATGCCACCGTGCACATCCGCAGCCACTGCCCCATGTGCCATCCAAAAAGAAAAAAGAAGAGAGAGACTACTACTCGCACTGCACCACCCACGCTTCACTATCACCAGCAAGAGAGGGAGAAATCTATGTTTGCTACTATTCTGTTACACGCCCTGCAGAGAGAGCCCGCCACCATTTGTTGTTGCATCCTTAACTCTGCCGGTTGCATGCAGTTGGGAAGAAGAGAGGCTCCAGTTGCCCTCTGCTGTAATGTGCCTCTATGTTATGTAGAGAGAAGACTACCATTCTCTATGAGAAAGAAGGCCACCCCTGCCTGAAAGACACCGTACTTCCCTGGACACGTAGACCAGAAAAGAGAAGAGGTTCTACCTCCATTACTCCCTATAGATCCCATGCTTGCCATTGCTTGCTAGATGCTGCCTGCATTTGTGCGCACTGTCTACGCTGCTGCAGATGCGCGACAGTAACTGCCATGGGTTTCAGCTTGCCACGAAGCTTAAGTTTGCACTGTTCATAGATAGCCATGCGCAGCTGCTTGTTGTTCACTTGGAGTACTCCTGCCACCCACTACCATGCATTGTACGGTCTACCGTCATTTTGTTTCTGTTGCTAGAGAGAGGGAGAGCTGCTCGCTGTAGCTACCTTGCTGTTGGATGTGCCCCCCACCCCCCTGATTTTTTTAGAAGGGAGACCTCCTCGATTCCCCTCCGCTGATCCGCGATTGCCAGCTCCATGTTGAAACACCTGCCACTCACCGTCAATTACGGCATCCACTAACGTACCCACCATGTTTTGGAAACCGTCGTTCACCACCATGAATGCCATTGTAACTCCTGCCAATGACTGCCGCCACCCACGTAACACCTAGATACTGCTTTTGCAACTCGAGGTCGTATCTGCATTCATGCACATGAACAATTTTTCATATTCATATATGGCGAAGAAATAGAAACAAAATAAAACTAAGTCAAAAACAAATTTTGAGAGGAAGAGAAAATCTGAGTAAAAGGTACACATGGTAGAAAAGGTAGGCTAACTAATCAGTGTTCCATCCACTAAAAGAAGCTTCTACTTTCCAAAAGAAAAATTGACAGCTACCACTAATAAACATTTATTAATGAACCAATAGTTTTAATGTCATTACCTTTTGTCCAACCTATTTTAACCCTATTAACAACTCATGTTTTGTAATACAGCTAGTTCATCAAATTCATAATGTAGCAAAGTAACATAAACAACCTATGTTCTTCATTATATTATCATTTTAGATTATGTTTTCCATCTGTTCAATTGATTCTAACCTTAGAACCAGTCTTTAAATCAAGTCATCTATTCATTCATTCAAAAGCAATACATCCTTATTCATGGGTAAATTCAAAATCACTAGTTCGTTTAAAATCAGTCACAAACTCAATCTATGAGGTTGGTATATAAGGACAACTAAGAAAATTGATTAAGATTAGGTTTTCTATCAATTCAATCAATATCCTTAGACTACCATGGTTAAAATCAAAATCATCCTTTTCAGCATACCCTTCTTTACCAATGTTACCATTACAAAAATTTGCATGGGTTTATAACCTATAGAATTTCTAATTACTCATGGGGTTAAAACTTAATATTCATGGCCCTGTGTAGTAGCATGGGTAAGGTTGACATCAAAAAATTGATGTACAAGATGAGGTTATTTATTAACTTAACTTATACAAATGGGATAGTATCTCAAATCTTTGTCATTCATACAATCTTACCCCAAATTATATTATGCATTGTTATCAAAGATTATGACAAATTTAATGCAAGCTTACCTATAAAAATCTCATTTATGTAGAAGAAGACCAAAAAGGATGAAATATAAAATATCCAATATCATTTTAAAAATAGCTTTGTAAACTTATGTATATGTACTTAATCCATAACAAATAAGAACATACTTAAATGATTGCTCAGTGTTATTATTTTTGGTTTAGTTAGCTAATAAAAATGCATATCTAGGAAATTGAGAAAACTAACCCAAGTATAATTATACCTATAATGCACTTTATGAAACTTTGCAAACTTTTATTTTCTTCTAAAATTTGCAATCGATTGAGAAAGGGAATGCAATTTCAATTTTCAAGGAGATTGCCTTGAGATGAGAGTTTTCAATTGATCATAGAGCATCCTCTTTCTGTAGCTATAGCTAGATAGAATGATATTTTCTAAGCAGCCCATTCTCCATAACGTAGCACCCTTCCCCAGAAATACCTTTCTTAAAATTCAAAGAGAGACAAACATTAAATTTAATTGAAGAATGCCTTGATTGCTCTAAAGGTATCTCCATGTGCAAATCAAAGTATCGTTGTCTATTATGTTTAAGTGTCTATGATTTTTCAACTGTAATATTATGTCCATGGAATCTTTAGTCAAGCCATCACATTTAGACAATTCTAACTTGGCTAAGCTTCTCATATTGGCAAAACCCTATGGCAAAGCTTTTACCTTAACATTTTCAAACATCATCATTTGTGAGTTAGTTCATGTGCCTGTACTTTTTGGCAGAGTCTTGAGTTCCAAGCAATTGTGTAAAAGTAATTTTTTCAACTTAGGTAACATGCCTATACTTTCTAGTAGAGACTTTAGCTTTGAGCAATTGCATAAATACAATTTTTTTAACTCAGGTAACATGCTTATGTTTTCTAGCAAACTATTTAGCTGAGGGCAATCTTTTGATGTCAATGGTCGTAATGCTATAACATATGCTTTGAGGCAAATACTTTAGAGTAGTGTAGTTGTCAAGCTCTAATGTTTTTAATTTAGATAACATATGTTTTCTAATAGAACCTCCATCTCATAGTAATTCTTTAATACCAATTATTCTAAATTGACTAGATAAGAGAACAACTAAGGTGTGAAGTTTGTCATGCCACTTACTCTCAATGTACACAAAAAAATTTCATCTAGTAAACTATTCAATTCTAAGTAGTAATTTAAGCATAGTTTCTTTAAATTGGTAGCATACTGGCATAGTTGAAATGGTAACTGTTGATGCCAACATCACCCATGCTAGGCACGGGACTATGATCAATAAGTCTAATCCCTTGGCACCAAGCACAAAGAAAGTTAATTTGTACAAACACGTCTTGGAGCTTGATTCATAATGGTGAGCTTGTATTAGCAATTACATTACCATGTCATGATGGCATGGACCTAATGGCCCAAGTGGTGTAGAAAGTGGATTATGTAATAGCCACAGAGGTGGCATAACTGATAGTGGTGGTTATAGGAGTTATGTCTAGATGTGGGGTGGTGGTGCTGGGCATTATGGAAGTTACGTAACAGCTCAGGTGATGGATGATGTCGCATGAGTGACTATAAAGGAAGGCCATGACCTACTACAAGGGATCATCAAGGCCTCTCCCTCTCCCACTAATGAGTAGTGAGGTATCCATACACTCAACCATATGAATATGAGTGTTCATGCATGATTCGGTCGAATTCCAAAGACTAAGTGCTTATGCACTTTTGTGGAATAAGGATAGGTTAGTCAATCGTTGTCTTCCCAAGCTTACTTATATAGCATGATTTCATGGTTAAGTAAACTTGAGATATATGATTTTTATATATTTTTATATTCTATGGCCTAGTGCTACAAAGGGAGGAGAGAGATAACTAAGTAACTAATTTAATTTAACTACTCAACTATGCTTTAAATAGTCCTAACACTAGCATCTATTCTCACTTACCGTACACATCCTGAACCAATGCAACACTATTGGGATTACCAAATGCTAATTGTTATTGGGTTACCAAGCGTTACACACATGCGCGAAGTAATCATGCTAAGTGTGCTTACTTATGAGAGTTATAGGGTGAGAGAGAGAACATTAATTAACTAAGGAAAGCATTAAATAATTGTAATTAACATTAATTAATCTATTTTGGATGCTGCAAGGTTTATCATAAAGTTCATCTTTATTGCTGTATACAATGTGTGCTTAGGTACATAATGCACGAATGAGGATTCCTTCACTTTATGACTCCTATTGTGAGCACACAGAAATAATTCTAACTCTGAGAGGGAGAAAAGGTAAGAGTTCGGGTAAGGGGCTAAGACTAATTAACAAACTACTCCAAAAAACTATACTAAACCAAGTGCACCTACCTCTTATTTATAGGTGGCAAGATAGGTCGTGATATCGAATGCCCGATATCGTGTACCTGATATCAAGGCTCATCATACCCCCATGATTGAATAGAAACTTGTCCTCAAGTTCTTTACAAAATATTGGGAAGGTAAGGGATTATTGACTGAATGAGAACTGATAGCGATAGGAAATAATAGACTCAAAGTGCCCAGTGAATGGATCAACAAACATATTGCAACATTGGTGTTCATGCCCTTTTTGGTGAACACTATATATAGATGACATCCAGACCCTCATCCGACAGGTTGAAGAGAGAGAGAGGAAAATGAGGTGCATTGTTGCTGATGTCGAGATTGTGCCTTCCATTGTTTATCCATAGCTAGATAACCAAACTTTTTCCCAGCATAAATGATCCAACTCTAGTCCATTCTAAGTGCTTCCTCCTATTCTAGTCCATTTTTCATGTAATCACCATTTGCACACACAACACAATCATGAATGAGCAAGGATAGGTAAGCCATAATGCAGTTGAAACCTTGCCTCGATATAAAGTGCATTGGTTGAGTTGTGGTTATGGCAGAAACTAGGTTAGACGTTTATCACTGATAACTACCCAAGGTGTAGGGGTGATACAAGTAATAGAATGAAAAAACTTGTGACAAGGCCCCCACAACTAAGAGCAAACCTCCAATAGCAATAGGATGGAAAAGTATAGGAAACATTTAGAATGGAAAAAATAACAAAGGCGATGCCAATAAAATGGATGTCATGGATGGGGATGAAATGAGAAATCGCTAATTGCAAGAAATGTTTAAGGAGAAGAATTTAAAAATTGAACCATAAAGGAATGTCAGTGGGTCCTTCCCAAAGTAGGCTCATGCCTTTTATGCCCTGACAAACCACCATAGGCTCTAGGGATGGCATATGGAAACAATGATTAAAGACTTACCCATAAGAATTTACCAAGGAAAAACAATGTATCAACAAAAATATAGACTAATCATAAAATTGGAAATGAGGTGGGAAATGGGAAGAAATATGGAGAGTAGAAAATGGAATGGAATCTCAAGAGCAAGGTTGTGTAAAGTCCCTTATATATTTTATGGTTAAGGTGATTGATTAGAACTCATTCTAAAGCTGAACTCAAACCAACCACATTCAGTGACCTCACATCAATACACCTGACCAATCCATCCTCTTGAAGTAATAGGAATGCTTCCTCAAAGAGTCACCACCATTCCAAGGAGAGAAAGACAAAGAAGTAGGAAGCGAGAAAGGACCTTAGTTAGACGAAACCTTCAGGCATGGGTAACATGTCTTTTGAGTGCTATAACCAATGCTTGTAGCCCATGTTTCTTTATTATGTCTAAGGGGTGTGCTTTGAATTCTCACCAATTTTTTTAATTTTTTATTTTCTTGCATGAGAACCACACCATGCAAATATTTATTTATATTCACTCAGCTTCTGGATATTTGATCAATGATAGAATGGTAGAAAATCCATGAAAAGCATCCAAGTACCCAAGAGAATAGCCAACACACGTGAATTGAATCCCCTTGAAGTCACATCCTTTTCAACCATTGAGTCCTTCCTTGGTTTGAAGAATACCAAGACACTAATTCATTAATAAGTTTATTTAGAAAAAGGGATAGTACAGTTCCAAAACCAAGGGAGACCATAGAGTTGAATGGATGAATGGGTGACATGGACTCATTGCCTGTTTTATCAAAAGAACCATATCTTAATATCAAAGGTAAAAACCAAACATTAGCAATTAACATTATTATAGTACAATCCACCGTCATGATCACTTATTATATGATGAATGAAAGTAAGTCAAACAAAGAAATAGTAAAAATGATAATGATGGTGTAGAACAAAAAATAAGTAAATAAGAAAAAATGTGTAAGAAAATTGTGTAAAAAAAAAATACAAAAGGAACTGAGGGCTTTGAATGAGTAGCATCGGTGGCTATCTCCCCCATGACTGAGGTGGTAGGAGGCAATCTGAAATAGGGAGCAAGGTTGTTCACCAATAAAGGTAGCATTGGTATTGATTGTCCTATGCTTAGAGGAAGGTTTGGTTTGTTGGACATTGACTGATAGTTTCTTGTTCGGGCTCTCAGGTTTGTAAATCATCATGGCCCCTGAAGGAAAAGTTACATAAATGATATAAGGTCCTTCCAACAATGTTTGAAATTTAGTTTGTTGTGGCACATGTGTGGGATTCTAGTAAAGAACCTTATCTCTTGGTTGATATTTAACTTTCCTAATCCTTAGGTCATGATGTTGTTTATTAAAATCATTGTGCAATTCGTTAAATGATAGGGAAACTAGTTGATTCTCATATAGAAAGTTAAGGTTCATTATCCATTCTTTTTGTGCTAGATCAAGGTTAAGGTTGAGATCACATGTTGTGGATAGTCTACAGAGTTTTTCTTGAATAAGGAGCATTGGAAGTTTATCATACACTAACTCATAGGGAGAGTGGCCTATAGGGAGTTTTCATGTGGAGCAGTACGCCCAAAGAGCATCATTGAGTTTGGTGCTCCAATCTCTCCTATACTTGGTAATAGTTCTTGTCAATATTTTTGTAATCTCCCTATTGGTGACCTTAGCTTGACCATTTGCTTGAGGGTGGTATGGTGTAGTTCGTTTGTGCTCAACCCCTAAGCATTGCATTAATTTTTAAAAAGTCACACCTATGAAGTGTGTACCATTGTCTAAAATAAGTGCATGCGGCACGCCAAACGTATTTACAACTTGTTCTTGAACAAATCGTGTAGCTGTAGATTATGTACAATACTTAATAGTGGCTACTTCTGCCCATTTTGTGAAGTAGTCAATGAAAACAATGATGTAGGTGAAACACCATAAAATTTGGAGCTTAGTACTCATCCAACACCAAATAGGTCCCTGGGACCCCCAGACGACCACAACTACGTTAGGTGTCAAACATGGCAACTTCAGAGGTTAGATGCTCAATTTTCACTAAGTATGCAGTTCCAGCGTATACGTCTAGCGTATACGCGCAAGTGTACGTTCCCAGCGTATACGCTCAAATTCTCAGTGTATACGCCCAGCATACATGCCCTGCATGTGCGTTCACCAGGAACAACAGGTGCATACGCCTAGCATGAAACCTCTAAAGACAACATGAAAACAACACTATAGAACGAGGTTTGGCACAAGGCAGCAACCATCAGCGTATACGCCCAGCACATCAGCGTATACGCCCCAGCGTACACGTCTAGAATCCATCAGCGTATACGCCAGCATCAATGACATCTATGCCCAAGTTCGCATACACTCAGCACCCCCAGCGTATACGCCCACCGTCTACGCTCACTGTAGATAGCGTATACGCCCATCGTATATGCTCGGAAAATGTAACATATTGTACACTTGTAATTTTTACGTCCTTGCACCCAGTCAATGCACCACGTGTCGCCCAACCTGAGTCTGCCGTCAAAACCTGTATAAAACCCTAATTTTTCATGAAATCTGGACGGTTGGAAAATTCCCAGAGCACAACAGAGAATAGATATGCTGAGAATCAGAGCACAAAACTTGTTACGCTGGACAACCCTGTACGCTAAGCATACATCTTCATACGCTGTGTTTACAGTGTGAACCAGCCGCAATCATCCCTGCACCCACTGCGGCTTTCGTCCGCCTTGTGTTCCACTCACAACTGCGTTTGACCAGTGCATGTATTTTCATTCTGTAATATCATTGTTACATTTTCTTCCTACAATTTTTTACAATCCGCATTGATTCTTGCACGTATTTTGTTTGCGCTTGTTTACGTCTATGCTCTGTTCACATCGTTTATGCTGCTTACGCTGTTTACACTCTGATTCATGCCCATTACGCCATTTACGTATAACCCAACGTATAGCACTTCGGTGTACATTCGGGGAAATCCTTGTCTGATCCACGTGCGGAACACCCAAGGTACTCTACCTTCGTTCATTCCAGCTCGCCCTCAGGCGAAGGTAGGATCTTCTGTACGCATCCTATGATCCCACGACCTCTGTTTCCTTCCAGCCAGAGACCGACGATTTCAAGTGGTACAGAAATTGGCGCTAGAAGGAGGGCCTCCACCTAAAACCTTACCTTCACGCTCCTTAGTGTCTACGCTGATCAGTGTTTACGCTGCCCTGTTCAAAACTCACTCTATGCAAGTTTTCCAGCGTCTACGCTGTCAACTCCACGTGGACTCTGTCCACAGAAACCCCAGCGTCTACGCTGCCACACATACACTACACACTTCGCACCGTAGATTTTCCTTACGCCATACACAACTGATAAACATTACGCTGCACGTTTTTACGCCATAGGTTTTGTCTACGCTGCACATTTTCTTTGAGATTCTGTTTACGTTATTTTCTTTACGCTGCAAACTAGTTCATGCTATTGTTCATTTATACCACTCTGTACGCTGCATATTGACACTGTATATGCTGCACAGCGTATACGCTGCTCTCCTTACGCTGTAGAACCTTGTCTATGCTGCTTTCCAGTTTATACTGCACTATATACGCTGTAATCCTGTTTTACGCTGCACCCTGACGCTGTATACGCTGTCTAGCGTATACACTGCACTCCTTACGCTGTAGACTTGTCTACGCTGACCTTATACACTCCATCCCTATACACTGTCTACATTGACGGCATAGGCTAGACGTTGAAGCGTATACACTACACGTTACCACCTAAGTTTACGCTATAATAAGTACACTAATTTTGCACCTCTACACCGTGTCAAACCCTCAACAGGTCATCATAAACCCTGTAAACACCACCACCGCAACCGCTCAAGTCACTGACATCGTGGACACCATGGCCGTCCACCAGCCCACGGTACAACCCACAGCGGGGTCCCGCCGGTCCCTAAGGTTGCAAGAGAGGAACCCAACCTCCAACATTATAACCCAGGACTAGTATAACTTCATATGTGTGAAGATACAAGCTGGTCTGGTAGTAGATCAAGCTGAAATGGAGGGGAAGAGGCAGTACGAACTCTTCTATAGGGGGGACGCAAGTTCATCCCCTCTCCATACGATATAATCCCTATTCCAGAACAGTACTCGGAGCTCATCACACGACTCCTCCTACAAAGGAGCCAGTTGTTGGATCAGCCCGCAGTGGATTTCCAATCGGAAGAGGAGGACGAGTTCACTACCCAATCCGAGCACGAAGACTCCTATCATATCCTCAGTCCACAAAACCATGTCAACCCCATGTTTCATCCAAGCGCAGGGGAGGTCATTCTCCTCCAGCCCCTTAGACTCACCCACGCACAAATTCCTCCACCAGAAACATCCTCATTCGCTCATGTTCCACCCCTGACTGACCCGCAATTTAGCACGCTCCCTCTCACTATCATCCCAGCCGCAGCAGCTGGCCCGTCATTGCAAGCACCAGCCCCGCACGATAACATGGGAGCAACCTTTGCGCCTCGAGTGATAGGGATGCCAAATGTGATACCAGCATCCACGTCCGCCCACTACATTCCCCACATCCAAATGCACGGGGCCCCTTCTACCACTGTAACCCAATAGGGGGTCCCTCCACAAAATGTAGCTGGACAATGGGCAGCGATGGGCACTCAACCACAAGAACATCAACCTCCTCACTACAACATACCGCCCCATATGGTTCAACTAGCCAATATTCCCCAAGTACAACACCAACCATAGCAACAACAGCCTTTCCCCTATAACGTGCTGTCCCTAATGCCACCCCCTATAAATGTGCCACAAGCACAACCCCTGGCCACACAACTTTCAGCCTTTCAACCCCCAGTCGCACTCTAACCTATATAATATACCACAAGCTCAAGCTGCCATGTCACCGAGTTCCTAAGACTGGGCATACGCCAAAAAATTAATGCAAAAACTTACCGATGAGGTAAAGCGCCTCAAAACAGCTGCCGATGGAGAGCTGAAGGTAGTGGATTTCTACCACGATGACCCTATCAGCCCTTCCGTCCCACCTCTAACCTTGCCCAAAGGCATATCATTGCCGACACTAACTAAGTATAATGGGGAGATGGACCCCAATGCACACCTCATAACGTTTAGGTTAGAATGCGCGTAACTCCAGGCATGGCCCCATGTCATCTTGCGAGTGTTCCCTATGTCGCTTGCTAGGAGAGCACTCGATTGGTACCGGGCCTTGCCGAGGAACTCTATATTCTCCTTGGAGGAGTTATTACACCAGTTCGTGACCAGGTTCAAATATAACTTGAAACTTGAGGCGACATTGGACATCCTTATACAGGTTAAGCAAGCGCCGCTCGAACTTGTGCAGAAATTCATTCAGAGGTGGAGCGCTGCTCTCAACGAGCTACATGAGCCAATCTCCCAAACATACCTACTTACTATTCTAAAAGGGGTCGTTAATGACTTTTTTAAATCCAAGTTGTACTATCTTAACGTGCGTAACCTTAACCAAGCTTTTGTACAGATCAAAAACATACAAGAGGAGGCTCAAAACAGCCACGACCTTGCATACCTAGCCTTTAAACATCAACACACTAAAAAAGACAAAGAGAAGGCTAAAAAAACTATAGCAGCGATAGCACGAGCGCAACAAGCAAACATGGCACACCAAAATAAGCCGCCCATACCCCCTACTAACTATAATAAACCTAGTCCCACAACCGCGCTGGAATCATCATCATTGCATAACCCAACAATGAACTGTACGCGAAATTTCGAGAGGAAAGAACCCTCTCAATATACACCTCTGCGAATGAAGCCATCCCAGCTCTTTGATCAACTCCTGAAAGCTAGGTTAATGAAGCATAAACAGTTATCCCCGGCGGCCATCCAGAGACATGATCGGTTCTGTCAACTAGTTCAGAACCCAAGCTTAGCAATGCCGGATGAGCTTCCAGTGCCCAAAGGCTTTAGAATGGATCGCTTCTACGATTATCATCAACACAATGGGCACAGCACGGATTACTGTTTCACCTTAAAACAGAACATACAGCGGATGATCGACGACGACCAAATCATCTTTGACGAGGCCAACCCGATCCAACCGTAGAATCAAGCTATGGGGGTGTATAAAGACCCTCTGAACACCAAAGAGGCACCATACGTTATCAATACAATCTGCCTTGATGATGAACCTGAGACACCCAACATCAACACTATCTACCCTGAGTATACACAATAGACACCTAACAAACCGTTTGTAGTGCATGTTTCTTCCACTCCATCTGCATCCGTTCCTCAACCATCACCCGCTCTGCAAAAACCTTACGTAGTGCGCATACCTCCTGCTATCACCACCCCAAACCCATCAACCCCTCCTACTTGGCTTGCCCCTTTCGTAGTTCGAGTGCTGCCCGCAATTGCAACAGCAGAAGTCCAAGCCTCTACCTCACATATGCAAGGCAAACCTAGTCCCTAAGTCATCAGGGTGTCCAGCCAGTCTTCCGTCCAACCACATCTGACTATCCACCCGCAACCCCACCCACCTCCATATGTGGTGCGAATCCCAGGGCAACCTAAAGCTCCAAGACCAGCTCCACCTCCACGCCACATGCGAGAACACTTAGCAGATAGGCTTATGCATGAACGCTTGGAGAAGGAGCACCAACGGTTACCTGTAGGGCCCCCCAAACCCACTCCACTTAATGTCGTACCCATGACGCAAGACGATAGTCAACCAAACGCAGGCAACAAGGGTGAACCCTCCAAAAAACATGATACATCTGAAACGACGGCTCCGAGTAAGAATGATGGATCAAAAAAGCATGAAATAAAACTGTTGGAGCCAATGGACCTAGTCATCGCTGATAAAAATGCCCCTAACAGTAGAGATTTGGCAACGGCTTTAACACAAGTCACACAAGCACTCAAGTAGAAGAACACTTCGCTAAGCTTGTATGACTTTATTCTTGTATCCCAAACACATCTTGAAGCTTTGGTACGCATGTTAACGTCAATCCCAGTGAGCGAGAACTTGTCCCCAAACGAACCATCCATTCATGCGGTAATGTACTCGCCCCAAGGGACAACGTCCAAACCACTAAACTTTCACAATGACAACATTAAAAGGGATAAGAAAATAGGGGAGGTGAAAATGGCCCCCATATTCATAATGATACGCATGAACCTGTTGGCGACCGTTTGGGACGCGACCGTCAATGAGTGTCCTCGAACAGGATTTACGTGCCTACTGGTCTTTGGCAACACCAAGGCCCAAATACCTCCAAATAAACTCAGTAGTTAATGTGAGTATGTGTGTGTGCTGTTGCGGCGTGTGGTTGTGTAAAATGTAACAATTGCGTTGTGTGAACTACAAATGACTTACTTTAAAGAGATTCAGCCAACTTTGCCAAGTACTGTGAGTTGTTGAAAATTTCCTATTTTGTTCAACTGCCTAGTCTACGCGGTCCTTATAATGCCTACTTGTAACAAATAAAATTTTGCAAAAACATGTGAGCACAACTCCGCAATCTACTCCTAATTTTCCCTAGAGAAAGAGATAGTTCCACAAGAAAACTAGAAATAGAGCAAGATTCGATGGAAATAAGCAGAAAAGAAAAGAAAGCAGATTTGTGTAGACCTCAAATATTT
>MNCI01016873.1:109969-177459 GCA_015680685.1 Gnetum montanum | reverse complement strand
AAGGTAGGTAGGGAAGTTACATATTTAAAAATATCCCACCTAACTTCTCTCCCAAGTAACTTGGCCAGCCAATTAGGAGATTACTTGGCCAACAAGTTAGGAGATTACTTGCCCAACAAGTTAGGTAAGTTACAACAACTTTGGGTGGTTTCAACCACCAAAGAGATAAAAATGCTACGATTGACAATTGTCCCATGTATTTGCCAAGTGTCTTCATTCAGTTGCCAAGTGTCTTCATTCAGTTGCCAAGTGTTCATCATGGAGAGAAACAAGTTGCAGTTGACACGTGTCCAATTTAGTTGACAAGTGGCCATTGTGGAGATAAAGAAATTGTAGTTGACAAGTGGCCTTTTTAATTGCCAAGTGTCTTCATGGTAATCAAAATTAAAATTAGTTACATGTAACTATCATAGGAAGTTACAACTTCCATAGGAATAAAAGGGATAATAGCTAAATGTCTTCTTTACAAATGATGCTACATAATTATCTTTTCAATGTAAACTCTTTTTTTATGACAAAAAATTCTTGGATGAAATATTCATCAATGCTCAGCAATGTCTTACGTACAGTAATGCACTCATTTTGTAGGAACGTATGGGCTTCAACGCAACCTCTTACCCATGCAATGTTCATGTCTGGGCTATCATCCTCGTCAGGGTCGGTTGGGCCTCAGCCAACTTGTGGACTCCAATGGCATCGAAATACCAACCAGCTTTTCCACAGAATCCTAGAATTTTGCAGCCTTTCATAGGAGAAGAAAAGAATGTTCCTTGGTTAATCCCATAAGGTCCATACTTGCGCAAGTTGATTTGAAATGTCAAGCTTCTAATTGCCATAGGCTTCCATTGCCCCAACGCGCTGTAGTAGCTGCTCACACACGTCGGATACTCGTCCGGATAGTTTAAACGAATCATGTGGCATTTGCCACCGTCGAGGCCACCATGCTTGATTCCCCAAAAGAAGTTTTCATTTTGAGTGTATTCGAGTGTGATGGAGTCCACAGCATCTGCCCATTGCAAGGTGATCTANATTCGAGTGTGATGGAGTCCACAGCATCTGCCCATTGCAAGGTGATCTGGAGAATACCACAGCGAACTCCGTCGTCCCAAGGATTTCCTCCCTGGCCTCCCCATATTAATGATGGCATTGGCTTCCAGTTACGGCTGTCAGAAACCTTCAAAGCATCGGCAATGTCTTCAATTGAAGAAACATAGGCGTTTAAGAGTCTAGATGCTGCGTAGCCATCTCGACCAAACGTGAATTTCAGAGAAAACTGAGTGTAAATGTCGATGGCGTCCAAGAAAGTGCCACTGAGATTGATGTATGTTAGCCTTTGATTCATCAGAGCACCCATGTATCCATTATCATATTTCTGCAAAGATCTCATGCCAACCAGAGGAGGAATTCTTTTGCTCAGAAATTTGGCCCTTATTGGCCACAAAAATGTGCCACATCTTCTAGTACAGCTGCCTTGTTACCGCTGAGCACGAGTGGGCCAAAATAGACAAAATGTGGTGATGGCCGAAAAATACTTGTTTTTCCACACGGGTCCTGAAATTGTTATGTTAATAATCCATCTCCATCTTAAATCTATGTCTCATTAGTCTGACAAACTTAGGCTTATCAGTGATGATGAATTCCCAATGGTGGCCGGTGAAGTACCGTTAATAAAATTTCAGGATAGTAGAAGGTACTGGAAAGTCTGCCCCAGCTTCCCCAAACTTGGGAAGCATAACCCCTGTGAGATGATTATTGTACAATTTGACACTAATTTCAGCACAGAAATATCTTGGTTTGGACCCTCTCTTTTGCTTTGAACTATAATTTTTCCAAGATCCAGAAATTCCAGTTTTGGTAACCGTATCATGGAGTTTCATCACTGTAATCCCTACTCTGGCGGTAGGACCTTCTACCCTGGCAAAATCCCCATCATTCAAATAATCCTTGCCTTTCATTTTGTTCCTCTGCAAGTAGAGGCGGTACTAGGGACAGTCCAAGATGATGATTCCAGTGAGCGTTGCAGTGACGGCAACGGACCACATGGCCTTGTCTTCCCACCAACTCACAACATTAAAATTATAAATTTACTACTAAATTTACAACCATAGATTGTTCCAATAAAATATTCCAACTGTTCCATGGAATGGCCAAATGTGCCAACAGAACCAGTTCAAGATACAGAGGGTCCATGTAGACGATGGAGCCGCTACGAACGTGGTACCATACCCAATCGTTGAACAACTAGGGCTATAGGAGTCAATCAAACCGATTGATACTACATGTTTAAAATCATTCAGTGGGTCACGCGTGATGGTCAAAGGCATAATAACCTTAGACTTCATAGCGGGGGATTAGTTTCCCACGTCCGCCAGTTTCGTTGTGGTTGACGAAATGCCGAGGTTCAACCTAATAATAGGAAGACCCTGGTTGGCCCAATTGAAAGCGGTTTCCTTTCCTATACATCAAGAAATTCACCTACCTTATGAGGGCAGTGAAATCATCATACACGGAGAAGCAGCTACACCTATTGTTTCATCACACATGGACATGGACCAAGGCTCAGAGGTTAAACTCGAAAAGCCTAGTCGAAATGACGTAAATGAAAAGAAAACCAGTAAGCAGTAATTCAGATCCACCTAGGACAAAAACACCGGCGCCTGACATTGTACATACACCGTCTCAAGTAGAAACTAACATAGAACTCATAAAAAATTCCGAAACATAAGAAAACACTGACACAAAAGCCATTCCATTAGACGTCCCTTGGGCCGAATTACCGTTTAACGTAATCAGCGAAGGGGATGCTGAATACAGAATCATACCCGTTAACACATCGCCTAACATTAAAAGGAAGAAAATTAAAAAATTACTAAAATAATACCATCTCAACTAGTCCGAAACAACGTTAAACTATAGCCAGTCCGAAACGACGTTAAACTATAACAACTCAGAAACAAAACACATAAAAACAACAAAAAACAAAAACATTAAACTACACTCCTTGTCCGAAAAGACGTTAAACTATTATGTCCGCAATGACATAAAACTAGCCACGATCAGAAATGGTCGGTCAACCAAGAAACCCATCCACATTATACTAAACGCTACTTGTTTACAATGGGGCCCGAAATGGCCTTAAACTACGCATAGAGGCCCGAAATGGCTTTAAACTAGATCACACACTTGTGCTTCATTTCTCCTCTTGTAATTACATCCGCATATTACACTTAGAACAAATAAAAAATATAAACCAAAATATTTTACATTGTCATGTTGTGTGTGCAATCAAACTCAAAATCAACAAAAAATGTTTATACATGCAATGCTGTACAAATATATGTGTCAATTGTTTCCGTTCATCTCAAAGTTTTCAAGTTACAATTCCCGTATCAATTCGAGTCAGCATAGTTCTGAAGATAAAAATAAAAGCAAAAAAAAAAAAAAACTAAGCATTTGGGACAGGAGGATCATCCCCTTTAGATCCACCAGCGTCAAGGGCCCCGGCTCCACTGGGGCCAACTTCTTGAGCATCATCCTCGCCTTCAACCTGAAAATACAAAATGAGACAATCAATATAAGAATAAGAGGGCGTAAAAATTTCAAACATCCTTTAGCAAATCAGTTTCACAATGACAAAATACTTACCATAGGAGATCTCCCCAAACCGAACTCCAATCGACGAAGGATCTCTTCCTCTGAAACACTAGCCCAATCTGTCTCACCAAGGCCTAGGTCAACGTCTGCCAAGGTCTTTCCCTTATCAATAGCCAACCAGACTGGACATTTTAGAGGAAATTCACCCACCGTAACTTCCCCAGAAGCAGTGGTAATAACCCTCGTAGGAGATTCCATCTCAACGATGGTGTTCTCCACAAAGGTATCAAACGCAGAACGTAAGCCCAAACCCTCTACAAACATCTCAAGTTGTTGTTTCTCTATGGAAACTTCTTTTAATGATTTCTTATAATGGTGCTTATGATTTTTCTCATCTTGGCCCCACTTATGCACCTTGGAGGAAAATGCATTCCAATCCTGGCACTTCAGATTCAATAGGTCTATCTGGGCTTTACGTTCCTCGAACCTCCGAGTTAGTGATGCATGGCGATTTAACAAGTTCCAATATCTATTGTACGTAATTTCGGACGTTCGCCAAGAACTATCACCTACTAATCGAGCCGAAGCGAATTCATAACAAGCTTTGAGATCGTCGCGTTCAGTCGATAGCTCGGAGACTTCCTTCTCCTCTATCTGGATCTGCAACCATAGTTGTTTGATGGATTGCCTACAGGTCCACACCAACTTGGCGTTATGGACAAGGCTTTCCGCCACCTCATTGTAAATCGGCCTTGGTACTTGTTCCACTTCTGGGGGCAGTGTAGCCAAACTATCGATGCTAATCACCTTGGAAGGATCCCACCTTAACTTGGCACCTATGCGTATGAAAAGATCAAACGTTAAGACAGTAGAAACAGGGTGTGACACTCTAAAATGGCAAGCCATTTAAAAACATTATACCTATTTCGAGGTTGACCTCCTAAATTCGTTTGACAACTTCTTCCACGATTCCGGCCACAAAATCCATCTTACTTGGCATTTCAGACCAAGTAAATGGCTCATGGGTGCGGGAACTAACCTCAGCGGTCCTCTCAAGCGGAACCGTCTTCATAGGTACATCCAAGCGCACCATCCTAGTCTCGTTGCCTTTGTCTGAAAAATGAAAACATGAAAATAAAATCCCATAGGAATGACAACTAACAGGGCAAGTTGAAATACGATAAAAAGAAAACATGCCACACTCCTCGTCACCTTCTGGAGGATCACCTAAATCCAGATCCCCCTGAAGAAAGCTACGGAACATTTTTTCAACACCGCCCTGGTCATCCAATGGTTTAGTTTTGCTAGTGTCTCCCTTTAGGTCCTCCGTCCCTCCTCCCTAATCCTTATCCACCTTTTCCTCTTCATTATTCTTCTCCGTGTTCATCTCCTCATCCTCCATAATGGTTTCCAGTGCCTGCTTCCTCACTTCTCGAATCGAGCCAAAGATGTCAGCGACATGTAAGCAATCGAATGGAAAAATTATAGACAAAATGAAAANCTCTAACCCTAGACTATCGCGAGTATGAATGGAGGTCCCCGATGATCCCCCGGTCGTAATAGACACAGACTCGTCGATGCCTTCAGGCGCATCCTGGGACTTGGCTGTATCGAACAAGTGGTTGATCCACGGGCGGGATAGTTGACCCCGATCCCGTAGAACAAACTTGTTACTCGCGCAGACTACCAAAAACTCGGCGAAGCGACGAAAGTAACCGGCGAAGAAGGCGAAGGTGAAGTGGGATTGCGCCTCGACATTCGAGCATAGCCGCACTATCTCCTTGTGCATGCCCGACAACAGAAATTCAGCCCAGTTATAGTGCATGCCAGTTTCCAGGATAGTTCTCATAACGTGCACAGCCTCAACCCCAAGGCTCTTCACTTGAGAAAGGGTTTTGGGGAATACCCGTGCCCTAAATAGGGGATACAGTTCATTCACCTCTTCAACCTTTGCCTTCCCCTGCATCGGGAACCCCTTGGCACCCTTGGCTAGGCCCAACCAGTCCTCCAACTCGCACACCGTATGGAGCTCTTTATGAGCTCTGTCTAAGACTACATTTATGCCATCTGTCGGTACCCCGAATAAGTTTGAGAAAAACTCGGGAGATAGATGAAAAACCACCTTAACACCCTTAATCCGGGTGCTGTAGTATGAGACAGACTCATTAAAAGAATCCACGATCCCAATCATTTCCCCTATTGATACATCAGGACTTGGGGTCATGAGGAGCTCCATAAGGCCAACATTATTCAAGCAGCAAACAATAGATGGTGAAGCATGGTTGCGCAACCATTTTTGGGCCTTAGTCACCTCCCCAAACTTCATTGACAGTGTTGTCTTAGTTCGTCCGGTCGTGATCGGATCCATGCCAAGAGGTGCATCAACTGCAAGCACAATATAAGATGGTCGTATCAGTATAACCCTCGGCAGTTAAAACATGTTAGCACATCCAAAAGACATTGTTATTTACCTCCTGTAATAGAATTGGATGTGCTTCCTGGACCAAAGTCACGAGGGAAAACTGGCCCCTGGTCCGACCAATCTTTATCCAGCCATCCATGGGCTTGGCACAGTGCCAACGCTCTAGAGAATCGTTTGTGAAAATAGATGATGTCCTTCTTCATTAGACCTATTACAGTTTTATGAAGGGTAGGATCTGCCATAAATGCCTCTAGAGCGGTACGAGTTAAGGTAAGACCATCATCTTCAACGCATATTCCGTCTGCATTAACTTTTGGCCTACAAACAAGCAAATATCAAAACTGAGGCAAATGCCAAACACCGAAAAGAAGCGATAAACTTGAATCGTCCTACCTACCTACTCGGTACACTGTGCCGGGAGGATTATGGAATAACGTATGCGCACGCGCTGCTAAAAAAAAGTATTATCGAGGTAGTCCTACCCTTGTGGCAATCGGGCCCACACACGCGCTAACGGGCATGTGGACTTAGGCCCGCGGGAAGAACCGTCCTAATTCGTAAACGGCCCCTCGTCGATGTCTTCCATGAAAACAACGACACCCTCCATGGCTCCAGGCAACATCGCCTTAAGTATGCTCCGTGCCACCAGTTCATTCAGGTGTGACCAGATAACTACTTCGAAATTGTCTAGTATAAAGGACAAGAATTTAGACGCACCCTCTCTGAACCAAACCCCGTTGTGTTCCATGGTTAGGTCCTGGGTAGGCTCATTCGCCCCCATAGGGCCAAACCATGTTAACACCCCGACAAGCTCAACCACTAGGAGAAAAGGCTTGGTGTCCCTGCGAACAACCAAGAGTACCAACGACAAATCAGCCATGCACCAAAACAACGTGAAAAACCAACGTTCACATCGTAGACTGAAACTTAGAAAAATTTTCTAACTGTTTATGCTCGGCGTATACGCTGTTAAAATCTAGCGTATACGCTGTCGAAATCTGTTTACGCCCAGCGTATACGCTGCCTACCCCAGCATATACGCTGACAATTAACTATTTACATTGACGCTCGAACCTCTTACACTCAGTGTATATGCTGAAGAAACCCTCAGCGTATAAGCCATAGAAGTGGCCAACGTAAATAGTCTACGCTATACACTGAGTAAACAGTTTATGCCGGAAACATGAGAAACAAGTCTACACTACATCATACTTAAAAGAATAACTGTGTACGCTCAGTGTATACGCTGAAGAAACCCTTAGTGTATACGCCGTCACAGCGTAGATCATCTATGCTGATGAAACAAAAAGCTTACGCTGACAAAACAGAACTTCATGCTAACCTGACCTTACGCTATAAATTTACGCTCGGCATATACACCAAAAACCCCTACGAGACTGTCTATGCTATGGAGCATGTACAGGAAAAAATAACTAACAAAGAGAGGATTAGAGCCTACCTGTGTGATGTTCCAGGCCATGATGGAATCCTTGGCCGGGGCAGGCACTGCAGCATAGCTTCGCTCTCCTCCACGAAGGTCAAGTCAAGACTCTTCCTCCCCTACCCTTCTACCTCCTTGCCTCTGCCCATCTCAGCGTCTACGTTGGGACTGATAGTTTACGCTGGGAGTTGCAACTCTGTACGCCTACACTCGACCTTCCATGCTCGGTGTCTACACTGGGGTTTAGTTGGCGTCTACGCTGGGTATAATCGATCAGCGTCTACGCTTAGGTTTGGGTTTGGCGTCTACTCTAGGTTCGATGGTTTATGCTCACGCTCGGGTTTTATGCTGGGTCATCTATGCTCCTGCAATCCGATGAAAAACAAATGAAACCTCCCCTTATATAGCGCTCCACTACTGCCGCTTACACTGTCGTTGCTCCTTTTTGCCATTTTGTGCCTTTTTACTTATTTGTTGCTAAAATTTACCTTGAAAAAATAATAAAAAATATAAAAAACTGAAATTACTACATCCTGGTTCCCCCATGGACCCCATTTCATACGTTTATGTCGAACATTCTAGCGTAAACTTCCATTATGGCCCGGTAAGGCGTTAAACTACCACCTACGGCCCGGTATGGCCTTAAACTGCCATTTTCAACCCACTTGCGGCCCGATAAGGCGTTAAACTGCCACCTACAGCTCGGTATGGCCTTAAAATGCCACGCGTCCCGGTGTGAAGATAATCCACCATCATGCATGTACACATATCTAAAATTACCAAAGAACATAGAACGATACCCATTAGCTCATTCAGCTCTCTGTTTATTGGCAGGAGCAAGCCTGATGGATTACCAGCACTTAACCGAACCATTAATTATCGATGGACCATACGGCAAAATTGCAAGGGACACCAACATAAACCTCATCCACTTAATTTTAGCAATGGACGATGTAGTCATCGCTTCAACACAGTAAATAATAGACAACTACAAAGGCATGACAAAATCCCTCGATATAGAAGCCAAAAACATCACCGAAGGCCCGTTGGCCGAAACCTCCATAACCATGCCCGATGGGGAAATTAAAATACTAAAATTAAGCACATTACTACAACCACTATTGGCCAAAGACATTGAAAACGTGCTTAGGGAAAATATGAAAGCATTCGCTTGGTCCTACACAGACATGCCCGAGTTAGACCCCCAAATTGTCCAGCACAACATCATCCTTGACCCAAAATTGAGACTGGTAAAACAAAAGGCATGAAATATTAAACCTGAGGTGGCATTGGCAGTTCGCAATGAGATTACCAAGCTTTATCAAGCTGGCTTCATTCGAGCTGTTGATTACGCTGAGTGGGTATCCAACATGGTCATTGTTCCAAAGAAGAACGGAAGCATTCGCCTATGCATTGACTTTCAGGATTTAAATGTTGCAACCATAAAAGATGATTTTTCTCTTTCCAGCATCGATCAACTTGTTGACTCAATTGCTGGGCACACATTATTATCTTTTATGGATGGCTTCTCGGGATACAATCAAATACGCATCAACCCGGAGCATCAGCTTCGGACAACCTTTATGACACCGTGGGGAACCTTTTGTTACATAATGATGCCATTCGATCTCAAGAACATTGGGGCCACGTATCAAAGAGCAATGACATTCATCTTTAATGATTACATGTTACACTCGCTCAACGACTACGTAGACGGCATTGTGGTTAAGTCCAAAACATCAGAACAACATATACAAGACCTTGACTTGGTATTAAAATGTTGTTTAAAGTATGAATTGAGACTCAACCCGAAAAAATGTGTCTTTNTAAAGTATGAATTGAGACTCAACCCGAAAAAATGTGTCTTCGGCATAAAGACAGGCAAAATGCTTGGATTTATAGCCTCAGAAGTAGGGATACGAGTAGACCCCAATAAGGTTAAGGCCATAACGACCCTGAAACCACCAGGCAGCCTTACCGAACTTCGAGGTCTACAAGGTAGATTGCAGTTTATCAGGCTCTTCATAGAAAAATTGACAGACAAACTAAAACCTATGAACCACTTGTTACGCAAAAAATGTCCATTTTGAATGGACTTNCCTATGAACCACTTGTTACGCAAAAAATGTCCATTTTGAATGGACTTCGCAATGTCAAGAAGCATTTGATAACATTAAAATGGCACTTGCCCGATTACCCATGGTTTATCCACCTCAAAATGATAAACCATTTTACATCTACCTCGCTACTTCGGATTCATCAATCGCGTCTATGCTTTGCCAGAAATGAGATGAAGAGACCGAAATCCCTGTACACTACTTAAGCCATGCATTAGTCGCTCACAAGAAAAAGTATAATGACGTGGAGAGGTCCTGTTTAGCCTTGGTCTTTTCTTTGAGAAAATGGTGACATTACCTCTTCCGTAACCAAGTTAATATAATTTGCAAGGACAATCTGCTCAGGGCCATCACAGGAAACATCTACGAAATGAGTCGAATAGCCCACTGGAAAGCCATGATAGCAGAGTTTGACCAACGCTATGTAGTGCAATCATCAGTCAAAGGTCAAGTCATAGCGAATCAAATGGCCACGTCACCAACAAGCGATCAAGCGATAATAGAGCCAGAATTCCTGGATGAGAATATAAGCGCAATCGACATAGTGCCCAATGACAACGATGCCATTCTAAACTTTGATGGAGCATCCACCTCTCGAGGGGGAAGTGCAACCGCCATCATCACCTATCCCTTTGGGGAGATCCGACCCTTTGCTTATCGTTTCAACTTTCATTATACAAACAACATAGCAGAGTACGAAGGTCTCCTCAGAGGTCTCGCGGTAGCATTGGCTTTCGACATCACACGGCTTGTGGTCAGAGGAGACTCGCAGTNTAGCATTGGCTTTCGACATCACACGGCTTGTGGTCAGAGGAGACTCACAGTTGGTCATAAACCAGGTCATAGATGTCTATACATGTAAAGCCCAACATTTACAACCATACTGCGACCTGGAAAAACACCTAACAAGGTGATTCGAAAACATCGATGTGCAACACATCTCTAGAAATGACAATACCATCGCAGATGCACTAGCCACCTTGGCCTTAAACATATCGTCTGACATGTTCCAGACGTTGCCAAGCTCCATAACCAGTTGTGCCGAACCAATAACCGATACTCTTGACACGCTGCCGATCGCATCTGTTAGTACAATACACACGGTAGAATGGTATGATGACATAAAAGAATACCTTCTACAGGGCGAAACACCACGACATTTAACAAATGTGCAAAAGGATGCAGTACGAAAATGTTCTAAGCAGTATGCCCTAGTAGGGGACGCGTTATGTCGTAGATCCTACGAAGGCATATTGCTAACATGTGTCAATAGTACCGATGCCCAAACCATTTTCGAACAGGTACACGACGGACTATGCAGAGGACACATAGCACCAAAAGCCATGGCAACAAAGATCAGACGCTTAGGCTATTATTGGCCACACATGAAATACGACTATCTCTCCAAGGTCAAAACATGTAGTACTTGTAAAAAACATAGCAATATAATACACATCCCACCAAATGAGTTGCATACAGCGCAAATCACATGGCCCTTTCAAAAGTGGGGATTGGACCTTATCGGCCCAATAACACCCTCATCTTCTGCAGGGCATAGTTTCATCATAACCACAACCGAATATTTTACGAAGTGGATAGAAGCTACTCCCCTTCGAAAAACTACATCTAAACATGTATGCAACTTCATTCTCGAAAATATTGTAACCGGCTTTGGCATTCCCATGACAATCATCACTGACAACGGGCCACAATTTAGCAGTGCCGAGACCAAAACCTTTTGTGAAAGTCTAGGGATCAAACACTCATTTTCATCCTCTTACTATCCTCATGGAAATGGGCAAGCAGAGGCGACAAACAAAACGATTATTACAATCCTCAAAAGGATGCTCACCCAAAGCAAGTGAAGATGGAATGAACAATTGGTATACGCATTATGGGCATACCATACCACACATCGAACTTCAACAGGTAAAACATCATATAGTCTTGTTTATGGTTCAGAAGTTTTTTTACCCTTGGAATTACAGGTACCCTCTTTAAGGATAACACTTTCCAGACTCCTCGACGATGGGCAAAACAATGATTTGCTCACCATTGACCTCGACTCGGTGGAGGAAGAATGCATGCGCACCCTCGATCAGATCGAATGGTATCAAAAACAATAATGGCAACAACATTGGCACAACATCCATAAGCGCCCCATCAAAGATGGTGACTTTGTACTCAAGGCAGTTCGAGAACACTCAGACAAATTCTTAGCCAACTGGGAAGGGCCTTACTTAGTCATTAAAGCATTCGACAATGGAGCATTCAAGCTCGCTAATATGGAAGGGAATGAGTTTGCTAATCCAACCAATCACTTATTCTAAAGCCATTCTACATTTGAGTACAAGCTCAGGTATGTGTGAGTCCTGGAGTCATGACTTTAAACTGATACCACAGAACAGTCTTGGATTATGACTTAAAACTGATACCACAGCTCGTCCTGGAATCATGATGATAAACTGATATCACACAGTGTCCACAATGATGATAAACTAGCACTTGTCCAACATGACAGTAAACTGCCACTGTTGCATTCATCAGAGTCCGCTAAGACTATAAACTAGTTCGCCTCTTCATGGTCCGCTAAGACTCAAAAACTGGCAGCGTAACGTCTGCCACGATACTAAACGGGCAATGTCCAATGGGTCATGACATAAAAATAACCCATCACAGTCTACCAAGACTATAAACTAGCAGGTTCATTTCTAGTTCCTCAATTAGCCACCACGTTCAAACTTCATCAGAATCACTGCATCGCTCGTCATCGGACAATCCCACCAACGTCGCTACCACTCATCTACAATGCCTGAGATCGCCTCTAATGTCTTGGTCACTGTGTAAGTCTAAGCTCACTTATTTACTCATGGTTTTCATGTTTCCTTGGAGTTATGTTTACTTGATGAGACCCAGAGGTTTTCGCACAAGAATGCATTTCATCATAAGCAGCAAGATGGGGAAATGTTCACAGCACACATGGCAAGACTAAATCAAACCGTTCACTAGTACATCCCCATCTCCCAACGCACTCTTTACCCATTCACCGACACAGTTCACACAGTCACACCTTTGACACACCCAGTACATCCAAAACCTTGAGCACATCGTTGCATACTGTAACACTTTGAAGCAGTTACAACACATGACATAGCACTTCCACATGAGTATAGAATCAATACACCATTTTCTTCAAAAAAAAAGAGAGGCAAGACCATTGGCACTTCCCATACAAGCCCCAGGTAGGAAGACAATCGTCTTAAAACCAAGTACTCATGTAAAAAAATAATCAAAACACATCTAGTTGCATAGCTTTGGCTCTCCGCCAACACGCTTCCCCTGAAAATTAAACAAAGGCCCTGTTCTCCCAAAGAATGCAACACATCCTCCCATGGCTTTGGTCTTGCTAGCAAGTTCCCTTGAACATTATCCAAGAGGCTTGTTCTACCAAAGGACGCACATTACAGGTCTGAATTCCAAGTCTGCTAAAATAATGTCTATTGACAAGGATCAACATGACACACACACCAGAACATCCCCTTCTCACCAAGCACAATCCCTTGGGTAGTTACTAGCCCCCACAATCCTCATTCTTCTACCAGCTACAAAGTTCCACTTTCCAAATCCCATGTACTACTGAACATGGTGCGATGACGTCTAGTCAAGTGGCAACGGGCAAAGTCTCTATCGAGTTGACTGTGGTGTTTTGCACTTCTTTGTCGATGCTTCTCGGGTCAATTCCTCTAAACGTCAACAAAGAGGGACCAATGAAACACCACAAAATTTGGAGCTTAGTACTCATCCAACACCAAGCAGGTCCCTGGGACCCCTAGACGACCACAGCTACGTCAGGTGTCAAACATGGCAACTTCGAAGGTCAGATGCTCAATTTTTACTAAGTATGCAGTTCCAGCGTATATGCCTAGTGTATACGCCCAAGTGTACATTCCTAGCATATACGCTCAAATTCTCAGCGTATATGCCCAGCATACACGCCCCGCATGTGCGTTCATGAGGAACAACAGGTGCATATGCCCGACATGAAACCTCCAAAGATGACATGAAAATAGCACTACAAAGCGAGGTTTGGCACAAGGCAGCAACCATCAGTGTATACGCCCGGCGTATACGCCCAGCACATCAGCGTATATGCCCCAGCGTGCACGTCCAAAATCCATCAGCGTATATGTCCAGCATATACGCCAGCGTCAACGACATCTACGCCCAAGTTCGGATACACTCAGCACCCCAAGCATATACGCCTAGTGTATACACCCACAGTCTATGCTCACTGCAGATAGCGTATACGCCCGGAAAATGTAACATATTGTACACTTGTAAATTTTACGTCCTTGCACTCGGTCAATGAGCCATGTGTCGCCCAACCCGAGTCTATCGTCAAAACCTGTATAAAACCCCAATTTTTCATGAAATCCGGATGGTTGGCAAATTCCCAGAGCACACCAGAGAACAGATATGCTGAGAATCAGAGCGCAAAACCTCTTATGCTGGACAACCCTGTATGCTAAGCATACAGCTTCATACGCTGTGTTTACAGTGTGAACCAGCTGCAATCATCCCTGCACCCACCGGGGCTTTCGTCCACCTTGTGTTCCACTCACAACTACGTTTGACCGGTGCATGTATTTTCATTCTGTAATATCATTCTTACATTTTCTTCCTACAATTTTTTACAATCCGCATTGATTCTTGCACGTATTCTGGTTGTGCTTGTTTACATCTACACTCTGTTCACATCATTTACGCTACGTACACTGTTTACACTCTGATTCACACCCGTTACGCCGTTTACGTATAACCTAGCATATAGCACTTCGGTGTACGTTCGGGGAAATCCTTGTCTGATCTGCATGCAGACCACCCAAGGTACTCTACCTTCGTTCATTCCAGCTTGCCCTCAGGCGAAGGTAGGATCTTCTGTACGCGTCCTGTAATCCCACGGCCTCTATTTCCTTCTAGCCGGACATCAACGATTTCAGGCGGTACAATAGGATTTTCCATTGGAAATTGGTTTAATAGGCCCCATAAAATCAATTTCCCAAATATCGAAGGGTTCTAAAGGTTGAATCCATTGTTGCCAACCCTTCATTCTAGCAATCATTCGCCCATCACGTTGACATTGCTCACAAGATTGGATGAAATGATGGGCATCCTAGAAGAATGTAGTCCAATAATATCCTACAAGAAATATTCTAATGGTTGTTCATCTCCCAGTCTAATGACCTGCACAAGGACCCTCATGAGCATCTTGGAGAACTCGTAATTGATCCACCTTGGGAACACAGCATCAGAGCAAGCCATTGGAACATACTTTATAAAGTTTCTCATTGATCTCCATAAAATACTTGGCTTAGTGGAGAAACTATTGTTTCTTTTTAATTTCTAACCCTTGTGGTGTTTGTTGTGTAAGGAGATAGGTGAAAATACTACTATACTAGTTTGTCTCCATGGTCAATTGATTAGTTACTACACCTACAAAGAGGAGTTCATTAGGGAAATGATTAGAGAGTGGATATTCATCCTCTTTGTTGTCCCATCACAACTGAGATAAATGATTAGCAACTACCTTCTCGGTGCCTTTATGATCAATCATTATAAGATCAAACTCTTGTAAGATTACAAGCCATCATATGATGCAAGGGGTCACCATTTGTTTATTCATTAGGAACCTTATTGCACTATGATCTGTGTGCACAAATACCTTATAGCCCAAGGCATAGTGCCTAAATTTTTCTAGTGGAAACACTATAGTCATTAATTCTTTCTCTATTATGGTGTAGTTATGTTGTGCACCAGAAATACTCCTACTTGCACAGTGGATGTAATAAGGATGGTTTTGGTAATCTAACTATGTAAGTACAGTTTCTAAAGCATAGTTGGACCTGTCAGTCATTATGTGGAATGGTTTGGACCAGTCAGGGGCTTGTAGAATGGGTGTTTCTATGAGCTTCTATTTTAAAGTTTGAAAAGCTAGTTTGCATTCCCTAGTCCATTCAAAAGGTACGTCCTTTTTTGTTAGTTCAACCAATGGTTTTGCAACCTTTGAAAAGTTCCCAATAAACCACTTGTAGTAGCCAGTATGTCCATGGAATGACCGGATATCTTTTATAGTTTTAGGTTGCCAAGTNGACCACTTTCCATTGCCATTCATGAACCAAGTCTTAAACACCATTATAGGGCATCACTACTATAGTTTTCTGGATGGGTATAGTGGGTACAACCAGATTCAAATAACCCTAGAAGATCAAGCTAAGACTACATTCACCAGTCCTTTGGGAACATTTGCATACAAAAAAAATGCCTTTTGTCTTGTGCAATGTCCCTGCAACATTTCAATGATTAGTTCTAAGAATATTCTAGTAGAAGATAGGAAATGGTGTGGAAGTCTTCATGGAAAACTTCTGCACTTACAGAGCAAACTTTGATCAAGCCTTGGACTAGTTAGAGCAAGCACTAAAGTGGTGTGTAGAAACCAACTTAAGGATCAACTAGAAAAAAAGCCATTTAATGGTCCAAGAAGGTGTTGTATTAGGGCATAATATTATTGCAAATAGGGATAGAGGTAGACCCCAAAAAGATTAAAATCATCCAAGAAATCACTTGGCAACCTAAAACTATAAAAGATATCCGGTCATTCCATGGACATACTGGCTACTACAAGTGGTTTATTGGGAACTTTTCAAAGGTTGCAAAACCATTGGTTGAACTAACAAAAAAGGAAGTACCTTTTGAATGGACTAGGGAATGCAAACTAGCTTTTCAAACTTTAAAATAGAAGCTCATAGAAACACCCATTCTACAAGCCCCTGACTGGTCCAAACCATTCCACATAATGACTGACAGGTCCAACTATGCTTTAGAAACTGTACTTACATAGTTAGATTACCAAAACCATCCTTATTACATCCACTGTGCAAGTAGGAGTATTTCTGGTGCACAACATAACTACACCATAATAGAGAAAGAATTAATGACTATAGTGTTTCCACTAGAAAAATTTAGGCACTATGCCTTGGGCTATAAGGTATTTGTGCACACAGATCATAGTGCAATAAGGTTCCTAATGAATAAACAAATGGTGACCCCTTGCATCATATGATGGCTTGTAATCTTACAAGAGTTTGATCTTATAATGATTGATCATAAAGGCACCGAGAAGGTAGTTGCTAATCATTTATCTCAGTTGTGATGGGACAACAAAGAGGATGAATATCCACTCTTTAATCATTTCCCTAATGAACTCCTCTTTGTAGGTGTAGTAACTNGGAAAGATCATGGATTCCTAGGCACACATCAATTGTGCTTAGCCATGCTCTTTCCATTATGATTGGGAAGTCCCCCTTACTGTTGTTCACTTGAATTACTAGTAATTTAGTTGGATACAACCATCCATAAATAGTAGTGACAATGTCCTCCACTAGTCCTAATGGGATAGTGATGGACTGGTTGGCCAACTCTAAACAAATGTTACTCTTTTTTAATGGAGGCAGTTTCCAAGATTTGTACATTTCTTAAGAGATTAAGTTGACACTAGAAGCTAAATCCAAAAGGGCTTTGCATGGTTTGTTCCCAATGATCTGTAGATATATAAGAGGACTTCCAAGATTAGAGAATTTCCTAGGAAGATGACCAAATTTTATCCAATCGGTGATGACATGAATTAACATGACCATATGCATTGAATGTGGCCTTTGGGTTGAAGGGAGTTTTGAAGTTTTGATTGGTGATGAGGCATTTGAAGAATTAGCCACTTGTGACTACAAGGACTTGCTTGGACTATTGGTTCTAAAGAAAGGTCTCTTCTTTATGCAATTTTTTGGACTAATCACCCTACATGGCTGGAGTAGGTGGTAATGGAGTTAAGGGTGGAAGAGATGCAGTCATATGAGAAGGATGGTATATTTGTGGAACATCACCCCTAGGAGGAGTCCTCTAATACTCATGTGTTTGGTAGCAAGGTTGAGGGGTGACGTGACAAGTAGAGTCACGTAGAGAGATTGGCTACTACACGTAATATCCATACGGGTTAGGTTGGTGGTTGTAACATCCGAAAACATCAGTGGCTGGAACACCGAGAGGTCACTAGGTGTATAGCCTAACCTCAAATCTATGCAAGGGTTATGCTAGAAAAAATGGAAATGGGGTTCCCTAAATAGTCTTGTTGATCAAACAAGGACTTACATGCTGTTAAAATGACCATGTGTGAGAAGAGTTTATACTAAGTCACATGCAAGCATCGGGTTTGAGAAAGCTAGAGTGTAGCAAGGTGTCTTGGCCTTAGTGAAACACCATAAAATTTTAGGACCTCCATGTTTTGGCGAGGTCTGGAAATCTAGGTAAGTGCTTCAACAAGTGTAGCATCATGATCATTAGGAAATAAAGTGTAGACAATGAAGATAGACTATGCAGTTTACCAAGTGTTCTACTTCCAAGACTGGTAGGCTTACCGAACTCACCAACCTACCCAAATGGATAGTTGGCTAGGGTAACAGTATACCCAGAGACCATGCATAGAGTTATCAACAGTTTTCAGGATGGACAAAATAGTTCAGCAAGTTCTCTAGTAGAGAAGGTTGCTATGCTACGCTACACTGTGTAGCATAACAAGCCTTAAAAAAATCAATCAAGCATCTGAATACAAGCTTTGGTAAGATGTCTGTGCAAGGTAAAGTTAGAATTCGGTCAACACAGGGCGCTACGCTACATAGTGTAGCATAACATAGCAAGGGAAAAACATGCAAAGACTCCTCTACCAAGCTGTTTCAGCAAAAGGACTGCATCTAACAACATTTTTTCTTCCAAAACTACCTTGTCTCACTTAGCCCTTGAACCACAAGCAAAGTTTTCTCGTGAAACCCCACAATTTTGATAGAAATGCATGTTACATTGGCTACTATGCTATGCTATGTTACGTAGCATAGCATAGTGTAGAAAAGATGCAAATCAATAAAATTCTATAAAGATTAACCCGGTGTGCACCAAGGCTTCCAGCAATTGCTATTGACTCCAATGCAAGTTTCCTATTCAAACCAATGGTTACTCTATGCTACAATACATAGCATAGCACAGTGTAGCAAGTAGCTATGCTATGTCAATGTGCTAGATAGTGTAAGTAATGCAAAGTTGATAGAGGCATTAGGACATCTTCAGCTAGCTCTACAGCTTGTTAGCAATAACTAAGCTCACCGTGATTAGTGACTTTGTTCCACTTTGGCATACCCCTTAGTCCATCTCCCAAAATTTGTCACTACACTTGATCTTGTTCATAAGGATAGGGAATACATAGTCCTAGGGTGGAGACTCCATTTTTTCTTGCATTGTTAGCACACTAGATTCTAGCATGTGTAGTTTCGACAACATGGTTACAACGTAGCAAAGTTCGTGATCGGCACAACATGCCTACATGGTACCATCATGTTTGCATATTGTGGGGTCCAGGACACGTGGCACCTAAACCATGTTTTTATCTTGATCCTAGCCCTATAAATACCATGGTGAACAATGTTCAATGGGTTGGCTTGTTGATTAGCTTTTTGCATAGTTGGATTTCCAAATCAACTTTTGGCATAGTTGGCTTTTAAGTTCACACTCAAGAGCATAGTTGACACATTTTGAGCATTCTAGTTACCTCTGAGATTTCTGTGCCTCCCAGTGTTGCACAACTGATTGTGTCCATCTCAACAAAGTAAAGCTGTAATCTTGAGGTAGTGCATTGTCTCACTCCAGTTTGCTTTATGTTTCTATTTATTATCATCATATTTTGCATCATTTTCATCCCGTTGCATTTAGTAATCATCATATTACACTACAAGCATCGTTTCTGAAGTAAATTTCTATGACAGGTTAAGTCACACATATTAAGTCCCTTTTTGATTAATAAGACCATTTAGGGCACCCTGAATTTTTTTTCTCTAGCACGGCCCTCACACGGATCTAGGGTTAAACTGTTTCACCTGGTAACCTCTCGGTGTTCTAGCCACCAACATTTTTGGTCGTAATAGTTTTTGGTGCTAGAAGGAGGGCTTTTGGTGCCATTTCTACATCTCATGGGTAGTCCTACATACTCTCTGTATCCCGTCACTCATCACTGTAAACGTGACACCCTTGTGGTTGTTTATGCATCGTGTGGTATAGGCTGGTAACAATGATGGTTCCTTTGGAATCCTGCAAGACAAAGAGGCTTTGATTACCTCTTTGATCTCTATTTTTTCTTGCTCACAAATAATTTTCAACCTCGCAAAAATTATTTCCTTAGCCACTGCTATTGCTACCTCAAACCTTGAGCTCCCTTTTTCATTTTAGGGCTTCATAGGTGCTGAGCGACCACCTAGCCTAGTGTAAGGGCCACGACGATATCTTAGGATCCAAAACCAATCACTTGAGATCTTGGTAAACATACTAAAATTTATAATTTCCTCTGTGCTAAGATCTAGGAAAATATTCCCTTGGATGTCCATGAACTTGAAGACAAATGTAACTTCGAGTTCCTTTACCGTAATTGGAGGGAATTTATCCTTACTCTTGGCGCTTTCATTCCCCTGACGGAAACATATCAGTGGATCTTTGATCAGTTGGTATAGATAAGTAGGTCTAGGGAATAGTGAGACATGACATTGCACTATGATGAGGTATTTCAAGATGGACAAGAGGACCTGGATTCACAGTCCAAGGATGGGGGTCAAACTAACCCTACGACTATCCCTCCCATCAAGGCCTTCTATTTGAACCTGCTCTTCACGACTACTCCCTTTATGATTACGTCCATCCCATCACAAACCATAATTTCATTGGCCATGGGTAGCCATGCCATACCCTCGGTGTATCAACATGCCTATTCCTCCATCTCATTTCTATGTACTATATCACCACAATCTATTCCCCAATCTATCCCTTCATCTTACCAAGCATCAATCATGGCTACCCTGCCTTACGTGCACACAATACCTACTTCATAGTTGCATAAAATCTTCACTTCCATTCTAGCATCTACACCTATTCCACCATCAACAGTGGGCCCAGCACCAGCCACGTGGTGGACCCCAATCACTTCTCCCCCTACTTCGCAACCTTCCCAAATGTCGCACAACACTCACCATCAAGCATACTAGGTCCCACAAATGGTACAACCAAGCGCAGGACTATGGTCTGCCCCATTGATCACGCAAACAACCTATCCTATGCCACCACTAGCAGCCACTGCTCCAATAGCACCACTCACTGGGTGATGGATAGCACAAGAAGCACCCTTCGTAGGAGCCACAAAAAATGGCATCACCTATGAGCCAGGCCGCTGGGCCTACCATGCCACCAATGGTGGCTACCCCTACAACCCTACAACCATCTACATTATCCCCGAGTCTGGACCAAGAATTCCAACTTATCCAGACCCTTACTAAAGAAATTAAGCACCTGAAAGTTGTTGGTTCTGACATAGTACAAGTCATGGATTTCTACCATGATGATCCCATTAGCCTAGCAGTCCCCATGCTCACATTACCCCTTAGGGTGCCACTCCCCCACTTTACAAAATACAATAGGAAGGGTGACCCTAATGCACATCTCATGACGTTTAGATATGAGTCCCTTGTACTATAACAATGGCCGCAAACCATCATCCATGTCTTTGCAATGTCTCTAATAGGCAAAGCTTTAGATTGGTACCATGTGCTCCCACGCTCTTCTATCTCAACCCTAGAGGAGCTGCTAACTCAGTTCATAACTCATTTCAAGTATAACTTGAAATCATAGGTTATGTTGGATTAGTTAATGAGCATTAAGCAAGATCCACTAGAATCAGTCCAAAAATTTATATAGCAGTGGAGCGCTACCCTGAATGAGATCTATGAGCCTATCATGAAGGCCCATCTACTGGCCATCTTCAAGGGTGCAGTAAATGACTTTATTAAGTCCAAACTATATTACCTAGCTCCACAAACTCTTAGTCAAGCTTTTTCCCAGACCAAGAGTATTCAAGATGCAGCCAAGGAAAGCAAAGATCCAGCCTATGTTCCATATAAAAACACATATATCAAGAAGGAAAAAGATAAAGGCAAGGCTATAATAGCCATAGTGGCCACTGTGGCAAACAAGGCTAAGCCCAAGAACAATAACAACAAATAGGCAGCCACTAAGTCAACTAACCCCATGCCCAGTTCAAGCAATGCTGTCCAACCCTCAACGTTAGCACCAAAGGCATCAACACCTCCTAAGCCCAATTTCAAGCATAAAGATTTCTCTAAATACACCCCTCTACATGTCAAGCCTTCAGAACTCCTGAAGCAATTGTTCAGAGATGGGTACATCCAACATAAGTGGATGTTAGAGGAGGCAACCAAAAGGCATCAATAGTACTCTGAGCTTCTCAGGAACCCCTCTTTTGCTATGCCCAATGAGCTACCAGTTCCTAAGAATTTTAGGCTGGAGTGGTTCTATGACTACCATCAACTTTGTGGTCATGACATGAATTATTGTTTAGCATTAAAGGATGACATTCAATGAATGATTGATCAAGGGAAGTTGGTTCTAGATGAAAGCAACCCCATGCAACATGAGAATCAATTTATACACATCTACATAGACCCACTTAATGCCAACAATGCTAGCTACATCGTCAATACCATTGGCATAGATAGTAATCACGAACTACCTCAACAACTATTTGTGGTTTGTGTGCCTCAGTGTAGTGCACCAACACCAGTAACAGCCAAAAAGATGCCTCAGCAACCATTTTTCCTTAAATTTCCCTCTTAGACATTCGCCCCTATACCTTTCATGTTTAAAACCATACCACGGCCTACGCTGACCCAAGAAACACCATTTATCATCAAGGGACCGAAACATTCAACTAGCCCCACCATACAAAGTCAAGCCAAGACAACCTCATAGCCTTCTTCTTCAAAGAAGAGGGAAGAGCATTTGACAAAAAAGGTAGCTAAACAATGTACCACCTCAAGTCCTCCTAAGCCTACCTCCTCATCTTCCATGCCTTTGCCCCCCTCATCATCAATAGTTGACACCAGTACGTCCAAGAAATCATCACTAGGCCACCCAAAAAGGTCTAACCCCAAACTTGAAACTACTCCTCCTCAGGAAATTCATCTCCTTGGATGAATGGAGGAAGAGAAGGGTAGTAAGAAATAGGAGAGCAGATAGGATATGCTAAATGCCCTTACTCAGGTCAAGCAGGCTCTGAAATAGAAGAATACAACTTTGAGCCTGTATGACCTAGTAATGACCTCTATCGCACACTGTGAGGCCTTGGTTCATATGTTGACGTCCATACCGATGGATGAAATCATACTGGTAGAGGAAAATGTAATTCACATAGTTATGCTTCCTCTCATGTCTGAAAAATTGAGGTTGGCTTAGTTAACATTTTGTGATGGATCCATTAAAGATGACCCTAAAAGGATTGGGTGACAATGAAACTAATGTTCATCATGATTTGGGTTAGCCAATATAGGATCCAAAGAGTACACGTTGATGAAAGTGCCGTGATCAATGTCATCCCTTTTCCCATTGTGGACAAGTTGGGCCTAGTGGATCAAATCAAGCGTATGATGACATTCTCCCTAAAATCATTTAATGGGGCACAATTTCAAGTAAAAGGAATTGTGGAGATCAAATTTGTGATAGGGGACCAATTCCCCACAAACGCAACATTCATAGTGGTAGAGGAGATGCTAGGATTCAACCTGATTCTAGGGAGATCATGGTTGGCCCAACTCAGGGAAGTTTCATCACTGATACATCAAGAGATCCATTTACCCTATGTGGGAGAGGAAGTGGTGATATACGGCGATGAAGTAGCTCCTCGGACCATAAATAATGTGGGGGTAAAGCAAGGTTTAGAGATTGAAGTCTCTGAAGAACAAGCCCCCATTCAAATGGAGGCACCTGAACAAGCTAAAATTGGTACCAACGAAGTCACAAGATGGTCTAAACTACCATTTTAGGTAGCAGATGATAATGTAGAGGAATACCACAACAAGGCCCTTCAGCATTATACATCGCCAAACCCATGATGGGTCAAAAAGCAACTCCAAAATTGAACTATGTCCATGTTAGCGTAGCTACATTACCCTTTATGCATACTTCTCCTCACCTACATTGTTTTCTTTACATTCATCATTAGCTTTAACGTCCTCTTTATTTACACTATTTGTGTCATGTGCTTCGTTTGCATATTTCACGATCCACCTAGGCCTAAAATTGAAAAAATTCTTTACCCCATGTCTCCGCAATGGCCTAAAATGGCCTAAAACTAGCGATGGCCTAGAATGGCCTTAAACTACCATTGCGGCTTGCCAAGGCCTAAAACTGGCTATTCAAAAAAAAATAAAAAAAATTCTTCTTCTTATCACCTGACAACGGCTCGAAATGACCTAAAACTAAGATGGAACAATAAAAAAGATAAAAATAGATAACATAGATAATACACAAGCCAAAATAAAGGGAATCTTGTCATAGTTAATATTTCATTTAAAGTCTCAATCAAATAATGTTTACAATATTCTTTTAAAAATTTAAATAAAATCCCTTGCTGTCATGCTACAAATCTTCCTCTGCACCATCGTTCCCTTCCTCAGAAGGCCTTGTATCCTCATCCGAATTCTATATTATAGAAATTAAAGTAGTCAGCTAGAGTCACAATAGAAACTGGAATAAAATAAGTTGTTGCATCACAAAAAGGTGACTAACCTGAGATGGGCCAACATTTGTCTCAAGGGGTATGCAATCTAGGCTGGCCCCGAGGCATTGCAAGACATCCTCTTCAGTAATGTTCGCATAGTACCTATCTACCAAGTCAGCGTCTACTGCAACTTTCTTCTTTTCAATAGCCATCCATCTCAGTGGCCCTGGTGAAAAGAAGGCAGTGGTGGTCCCATCCACGGAGAAACTCACTTCCCATTCAGGGGATTCACTGACTGTCACTTGTTGCATGAACTTGTCGTAAGCTACAGAAGCGCCAATGACATTGAGGAACACTTCATGCATATAAAACTTAACAGAAGAATCCTGGTAGTGTTTACAGTAGGTGGCACATTTCAGTTTATGCATATTCTTATAGTTTTTCTGTGACTAGCCCCACTCATAAACTCTTGCACTATAGTCTTTCCAATCTTGGTTCTTCTAGGAAAAACAAGTCCATTTACATACACTACTCTATTATTTCATGTGTGGCCTCATTGTTCCACTGCATGACTCTCTAATACCTAGCATAATTAATGATAGCCATGCACCAGCTACCATTGTTGGTATCCTGGGCCAAAAGGAACTCATTCCTGGAGTGGAGATCTCCCACCTCAACAGTTAGATTTGCCTTCTCCTTCTAAATCCTTTGGACTCATTTCCATAGGTCTTCATTTACATGCCTACACTCCCACAAGGAGTGTTTCGAGTACAACACACATTCACTAGCGTCATCATATATGCAACGAGGTACTTCAGTCACTTCTGGTGGGAATGCAGGCATGGCATCAACCTGAACTACTTGCTTAGGGTCCCACTTGAGGTGACAGATTGTCAACCATACATAAAAAGGCATTAGTCACCGTGGTGTAGCAAAGTTTAGCAAGTTAAAAAGCCTAGCATAGCTACTTCACTCACCGACTTCTAGATCGATCTACTTTAGATGGTCGATCATGTCATTGACCACCCCTTCCATGAAGGAAAACTTATCAAGGGTCTCAGCCCATGGTCGTAGGCGGATCAAAGAAGGGCCTGCAGTGTCAACAACGGTGTCTACTACATAAAAAAATGTGTTAGTTATGATCAAGAGGACTACAATAAAGCTAATGAGCAACAAAAATGACAGTGTAAAGATCCTACCCAGCAAACCCTCAGGGGTGATAGCGGGGGGTTGTCCATCGACATACTATCAAATATGTGGTCAAACTCACTAGCATCAAGTTGTAGCTCCCCTCCATCTAGCTAACTCAACAGCATGGCAGCGTCCTCCACATTCATCTGCTCTTCTGGTGCTGAACTACATTTAGCGAAGGGATCATCGGTAGAGGCCTCTTTCTGGTTGACAAGGGCCTCTTCTTTATTTATTGGGTCCGTTCTTTCTATGGCACCAACCTCTTCCTCATCGACAGGAGCATCCTCCTCATCAGCAAGAGTGTCCTCCTCGTTGGCAAGAATGTCCTCCTCGTTAGCAGGAGCATTCTTCTCATTGATGGAAGCCCTTTCCTTTGTGGAAAGAGCTTCCTATTTCCTGACCGGGGCCCTTTCCTCTATGGATGGGGCCCCTACATCTTTATTAGTCATCCTTGTTTCAGGTGCCATCACCTCTTCTTCACCTTCTTCTTCTTCTTCTTCCTCTGCTAATAAAGCATGGTCACATTAGGTGAAAGCATACTAACTTGAAACAAATGCTATGTTGTGCTACGTTACCTAGCGCAGCACAACGTAGTAGGTATTAACTAAACAAATAAGACAACTAATAGAAAGAGGTAGCATTTACCAATGGAAGGCTACATTCTGTGAAGCTTAAGCAATACTTTCTGCTCCCCTTTTTCATCCATACAAGGAGGCTCATCAGCTAGGTGAGGCCTTTTTCCCTACAACTTAGTTTCCACTGTCTCTACAATGAGGTGTTTCCCCTTTGACACGCTTCCTGTAGTAGTAGGGAGCACCTCTCCTATGTTGTCTTGGCCAAGGATGTTGCATGCCATCCGATCCTTGGTTGTCATTGAAAATAATTCCCCAATAGCTTTTGGGGGATCCTAGGATCGGGTGGTATGGAATACTTGGAAAATCTATGGTATGAAAATTTGGTTATAATTTTGTAGTAGCCAGACTCCATTCTCATGGACTACTAACAATTTTGCAAACTACAGCAGGCAGGCTACAAAGAAGACATGATGCATGTTGAAATAGGATTCAGGATTCTTAGGAAGGTTGACCATTTCAACCTGCAGACCTTTGCAAAGATGCTTGGTCCAATTGTAATGGGCCCCCTCTTCCATGACTTCTCTCATTATCCAAGCTTTCTTGATTCCAATGATTTTTCCTTGGGAGAGTAGCTTGGGGAAAACATGGGCATGGAAGATGGGGTAAACCGTTTTGGCCACTTTTAGCTTGAGCTTTTCAATATGGATCTCCTTTCTATCGTTCATTTCCCCTAGGCACTCCTCAATGTTCCCTTGATGGTTTTCCTTCTTTTTGATCTTTTCTCCCATAGGGAGGACATCAGAAGGGACATCGAAGAGATTCACAAATAGTTGGTCATTAATCTCAAGCACCACTAGCACACCGTGGACACATGTGCAGAAGCGGTCTACTCTTTTGAAATAGGAGTAGGCTAGGACAAGCATTTTGGCAGTAGGGACACTTGGGTTGATGGCCAAGAACAACTCCATGAGCCCAACATCTCAAAGGTTGTTGACGAGCGAGTCTAGGGCCCAGTTGCAGAGACAGCATTGGGTCTCTTCCACCTCCCCATACTTGAAATAGATGTTGATCTCATTATGCCCAGAGGTGATCATGGTGACCTCCTAGGATTTCTTCATCGCTATAGCAGTTTGCAAAAGAAGAAGAAGAAGAAGAAGAGTTAAATGAAAAAATAAAAAAAAATATAAGAAAAATGAAACAATACTCAAACATGGAAACATAAATTCACGGTCTAGCTACTAGGTTTAAATGGTGATGGAAATGGTGGGAGATCCACCAACACATCTTCAACGATGATTGATCTAAGGGATGTCCAATCGTTATCCAACCAACCAACCTTCTTACACTTCCTGTAAAACTAGGAGTACCAGGTTGGATAGGTTTGTGCTCACCCCCACATTAGCCTATCCTGTTGATGCGCATATTTCCAATGGAGGAAAACTCTAGCAAGGCCATTTGTGCCAAAGCCAAGGCATTAGTATCATTGTAAAGCCCACTCTTGTCAATATAAAACTTGGTAACACACAAAAAAAGCACATACACTGTTAACATTATTTCCTAGCATAGCATGCATTGCATAACATGATGGAATACATTTACAGAGCTCACCCATTGGCAAAATAAATGGTTCCTGGTGGGTTCTGAGAATAGGTTCCCATGTGATGGGCAATGAACAATGTGTTGTATAGGTGATAGAAGTTATACTTAGGCATTTCCTAGATCGAACTCAGATGCCTCAAGATTTTTGGACATTCATTGGACCCTTCTGCCTGGTTGCCCTCAATTGCCCCATCAGTCAAAAATTTCAAAATGCCTTAGTTAGCCCTGGGCATTAGCATTTTTGTGATTGCAGCTACTGCCTCCACTGACAAGTATGTCCAAATGATCAAACTAAAGTGCTAGAGGTGGAATTGTAGGAAGTCCCGTGTGCCTTCCTAGAACTAGATTGCCTGTCGTCCCACACGTGCATGGGGTGGAGGAACATTTTCCATTGGTTCACTTAGGTAGCACAAAATCCCTACAATTTCTAGGACAATCAAAATGGGTTTTAACATCACCTTGCACAAAAAAATGGCAAACGTTAGCATTATGTTCAAGTGAAGTTCACATGTAGCATAGCATCATTATTTGTTTGCAAATAGTGTCCTTTCTTTGCATGTAGCGTAGCATAAGCCCCCAATTGCAATTTTTTAAAAACAGAATAAAGTTAGCTATTATAAACAATGTAACGAAATAACACTTGTAGCATAGCATGGCCATTAGGCATCACACAGTGTAGCAATAATGGATGTTCCTTATAGTAACTGTCGCACGACACACATAAAAAACATACTAATGAAACAGGCATAACAATATAATAGATTTATAGCTAAGGCAGATTCACCAATAGAATCACAGGATCAATATTAGCGATGCATTGGTCTAAAGGTCTTACAACACATCGGCCTAGCATAACAAAAAAAATTTAATACAAATTTTAAATAAGAATGAATTTAATATGCTACTACCATTCCAACCAGTTTTCTACTATACAAAACGATTTGTGCTACGCTGCGTTAAAAATGTATTATGTTGTCAAATCTCACTCATGGTCAAACCCTCCTAAGGACTGTACGCTATGCTATTTGTGTGCTAGGTTGCTAGGATTACCTAAACCTCTACGGTGAGGTAGTCACAACAATGGTGGTTTGGGCAATACTGCATGAAACCTTAGCGTAGCGTCCATACAGCCATCGCAGCTGAATTAGCAATAACAGTGGTGTAACGACAAAAATGGTAACCAAAATGGTGATAAAAGATGTGGATTTCATTGTGAAAAATAAAAAAAAAGAAGAGACAAAAATAGCAACCAGGAAAAAAAAGGTAGCATAGCAACTTATCGAGCCAACAGAGTCTCCTCTCGTACTATGGCATGCGCTTGTGATAGATGTCCGAGGGTGTCTTTCACCTTGTCTACCTTGGAGAGCACTTGGTGTTTGCATTATCCTTTGGGTACCATTTTCCTGATTGCAAATTCTCTATTAATTACTATGCTAAATTGCCTTTCTCTTTATCATAACAACTACTCTATGCTCTGGGTGTGGGCTCTGTGCTCTTATAATGAAAATGATGAGTTTACCAGGGGTAAACCTAGCCAACGCGGTGAAAAGAACTTGCAATATTTGCATATTGATTAATGTGGGATGCTCCATACAATGTAGCACTCTCACCATAGCGTAGCATCACTATTTGCATTGTAGCAGGTGGGCCCAACTAAAAATTTTGTCCCACCTTAAACTAGCAACTTACATTTGCAAGAATAACCCATTAGTGGTCTGCAAAGACCTTAAACTAATTGTTTTGACTTACAAACCTAACCCGTTAATGGTCCACAAAGACCTTAAATTAATAGTTATGACTCACAATTCAACCAAGTTAGTAGTTTGCAAAGACCTTAAAATAGCAGTTTTAAATTACAACTTTGCATCCAGGCGGTCCACTACAACCTTAAATTGGTAGCTTGTGAACTTTGTATCACAGTTGACAATTATTTCAACCATTTCATATCTCATTGTTGCTTTGCAAAGGTTTACTATGCACTATTGCTACATATAGGTATCACTTGAGCTGGATTTTATGTTATTGTGGTAGGTTAAGCAAGAATGGTCATGCATCATGATCTATCTTCACATCTAGCCTTGACAGGCTCACATGGTGAGCTTATAAGATAATTAAACCCAGAGTAAATAAATTGTAAATCAACCACTGATAGCATTGTGACATCCTTAGAAGAATTCCCAGACTAGCCCAAACATCTATTCTAAGCCTTAGATTTAGAGGCTAGGGATGTAACTGAGGACCCTATCATTGAAACACCTATGAATACATCCAAGGGGGAAATAAAGATGTTAAAACTTAGCTCCCTCCTAGATTCAAAAATGCATAAAGATGTATCCAAGATCCTTCATGACAACATCAAGGTATTCACGTGGTCCTATAATGGCATGCCAGGCTTAGATTTGAGGCTTATACAACATAAATTAAACCAGAGATTGCACTGGCTGTATGTGATGAAATCACTAAACTATATCAGGTTGCTTTCATCCGAGCAGTTGATTTCTCAAAATGGGTGTAGAACATCATTGTAGTTTCTAAGAAAATGGGAGGAATATGAATCTGTATAGACTTTTTGGATTGAACAAAGAAATGATCAAAGATGACTTCCCACTGTCGAGTATTGATCAACTTATCGACACTACAGCTAGTCACACTCAACTATTTTTCATGGATGGTTTCTTCGGCTAGAATCAAATTCGTTTCAACCTAGAGCATCAGGTAACAACCACTTTGATTACCCCATGGGGTACCTTCTACTACACTATGATGCCCTTTGGCCTCAAAAATTCTAGAGCAACCTACCAAAGAGCCATGACATACATCTTTAGCAACTACCTCTTAGAAACACTAATTGACTATGTGGATGACATAGCGGTCAAATCTAAAGAGTCTTCTGACCATCCCAATGATCTAAGTGTAGTCCTCAAACACTACCATATGCATGAATTATGCCTCAATCCAAAGAAGTGTGTCTTCAGGGTAAAAATGGGACACATGCTAGGGTTTGTAGTATCAGAGGCTAGAGTACAAGTGAACCCTAACAAAGTTAAGGCAATCATTAATCTAGCATCCCCTACCAACCTTAAAGAATTGTGTGGGTTGCAAGGTAGGATATAGTTCTGAAACACCCCAAAAAATTTGAGGTGATTCTCACTTCACCAAGCCTTGTAATTCACACAGCACTATGGCAATTCTTCAGGAGAACGTTCTAAACATAGGCCAGCTAGTTCGGCAAATTTTCTACTTTGGGTATAAACAAGATCTACATTTCATCTTGCTTGTCCACCCAAGTAGGTTGCCCAGCCGATAGCTTGCTCAAAGATGGTGTGCATAGTTGACAGCAGCACTCAGGATGCACGAAACAATTCGGCAAGTTTTCTAAGTCATGAAGTCTACTACGCTACACTATGCCCCACTATGTAACGTAGAAAGCTTCAGAAAACAATTGCAGAATGAAGTGCCACACTATTGTACGCTACGTAGCATAGCGTAGCATGGCAACAACTATACAACCAGTTCCATTGCCCAAGTTGAAGTCCTTCAACAATGTCCCTTTCTATCAGGAAGCAGCGGACCATGTTTACTACTATGCTATGTTAAGCTACATGGTGCAGCGAGGCGTAGCAATCCTGCGGAAGAGACAAAAGGCAACTCAAAGGGTAGAATCAGCAAGTTTGCAAGTTTCATAATGTAGGAAGCAAGGTTTGCAAATTGGCCAAGCTTTCACAAATAAGGCCAAATGCTATGCTACATAGCGTAGCATAGCATAGCAAGTGTGCAGCTCGCATGTAGTGGAATGTGCAACAAGGTGCTACACTACGTCGAGAATGCTACGCTACGAAACGCAACAAAGCATGCGGGTGGTTGTGTGACATCAATGCACTTCACCTAATTGAACCATTGGCACATGTCTCCGGATGCTAATGGTGCAATTACAGCATGGCAAGCTCACAGTTATGGCATGGTAGGCTCACATTACAATAATCATATAGGTCCAACGATCATGAATGGCACGTGCAACACAAGCAAGTCAATGTGGTCCCAAGGAATGTGGCATCCAAACTGTCCCTTTCGCGTGCCCTCTAGCCATATAAATATCTCGATGAGCAGTGCTCAAAGGGTTAGATGATATCTTAGTTGGCCTTTGATGTTCTAAAACAAGCATTGTAACATTGAGCATTGAGCATTGTAAGCTTTCTATTTGACACTGCAAAAAGTTAGCATTTTCTATTGGCATTTTGTCCTGTCCCCTTTCTACCACCTTGGTAGAATTTTTGCATTGTCAGCTCCCAAGTTTGCACCAAGCACACCATTTTTTTTCTCTATACGTCCACCTTGACAGAGCAAACTTGAAGCTTCAGAGTGGTGAATTTTTCTAACTGCATTTTACTTTGTTTTCTACTTATTGTTGTGTTTTCCATTTTTTTCTGCCTTATTTACTTTCAAGCATTACTTTGCATTTTCATTCCTGTTTCCAAACTATATGTTGCAAAAGGCTATATAGATGTCGACTAAGTCCCTGTCTAATCGACCAGACTGTTCAGGGTGCCCCGTATCCGCTCACACATAGCACAACCCTCCCATGGATACGAGGTCAAAACTGTCGCGTTGGTCGACCCCTCGGTGTTTTCCAACCACCAACATTTTCAGTTGCTACAGTTTTCTAGCGCTAGAAGGAGGGCCCCTTTTGGTGCCTTTTCCATGTGTCACGATAGTTCTGTGAGCCTTCTGCACCCTAATTAGCATAAGGGTAAATGTGACACCTTGTTGCGGTTGTTTACACTTTGTGCAGTGCAGATCGGTCACCTCGATGGTTCCTCAAGAGCCCTACAGAATACAAGGCCTCTAATCACCAGTTAACTAGAATGTCTTATAGTAGTCTTTCATGTGTTCTGTACCCCATCGTGCATGGTACAGATTGATCGCTTCGATAGTTCCTCGAGGATCTTGTGAGATGCAAAGCCTTTGCCAGTTAACTAAACTTGTCTTATGGTAGTGTTGCACATGCTCTGTACCCTATCACACACAAGCGTAAACACAACACACTTTTATGGTTGTTTATGCTATGTGTGGTGCAGATCAGTCATCTCGACAGTTCCTCAGGAATCTGGCAAGACGTAAAGTCTTCTTTTTGCTATTTGCCAGTTTCCTTGTGCATTTTGCGCTTTTTGCATAACTACTTGCTTAACAATGGCTTTTTTGAACACTGCCACTAACAGCTTCAATGTTGAAGTTCCAATCATGGTTCAAGGCATTACTAGTGCTGAACAACCACCAAACCTGACGTTGGAGATGCGTCGATCTCTTAGAATCCAAAACCAAGGACCTCAGGGATTGGCCCAGAAACACAAGCATTATAGCTTTCTCTATGTAAAGGTGCAGGCCAATCTTCCTTTGGATGTACATGAATTCAAGGACAAATGTAGGTTTGAGTTTTCTTTCTGTAATGGGAAGGAATTTGTTCCTACTTCCGACATTTTTGTACCTTTGACACAGACAGACCAAAGGCTTCTAGACCAACTAATCCAGTTGGCTAGGCTTAAGGAGCAACATCACATGGCATCCAACCACGATTATGCCTTTCAGAATGGACAGGAGAAACTTGATTCCCAATCAGATGAGGGAGGTCCAACCAACCCCGTTCATATCCCTCCTACCCAGTCCTTCTAGGCCAAGCTTTTGTCTGTCACCGCTCCCTTTGTGATTATGCCTACGCCTCCGCAACCTGCAACTACAACTACTATGGGTAGCCACGCCAATCCTATAGCATTTCAATGTCCTCTCTTACCTATTTCACCTATTTCATTTGCAACTACTATTTCTTTGCAAACTATTCAGTAGTCTATTCCTGTAACACATCATGCACCAATCATGGCTACCCTACCACATGTTCATACCATGCCTACTTCACAATCATACGCAACTTCTGTTTCCATTCCTACATTCACATCTGTTCCACCCACTGTGATAGGCCCCATCCCATCCACATGGTAGGCCCCATTTTCTTCTTCGCCTACCCAGCAACCATCACAGATGTCTCACTACATCTGCTCTCAAGCCTACCAATTCTCGCAGATGGTACAACCCAACAAGGGACTATGGTCTATGTTGTCGGTGACACAAGTGGTCCATTCGGCAGCCCAACCCATGGTTTCTACTCTAACAAAACCACCTGTAGGGTGGTGGACAACACAAGTAGCACTGCTCACGGGGGTCGCCCCAACGATATTGTTGATGGGTAACGCCACAATCCCCACCATGCCATAGGCGGGAGAAGCCTTTGTAGCTTCCCAAGAATCCACAACATCATCGAGTCTGGACCAAGTGTTCCAACTCATCCAAACCCTCACTGAGGAAATAAAATGCCTTAAAGCTACTGGGTTTGACATAGTACAAGTCATAGACTTCTACTAGGATGACCCCATCAGCCCTGCAATCCCTGCTTTAACACTACCCCCAGGGATGTCTCTCCCCCACTTCACGAAGTACGATGGGGAGGGAGACCCCCCAATGCACATCTTGTTACCTTCAGGTCTAAATCTTTGCTATTGCAACAATGGCCACACATAATTATTCGCATCTTTTCCATGTCCCTAGCCGGGAAAGCCTTGGACTAGTATCGTGCACTACCACACTCATCCATTTCAAATCTGGAAGAGTTGCTGACCCAGTTCATGATGCTCTTCAAGTACAACCTGAAGCCAGAAATCATGCTGGATCAGTTGATGAGTGTGAAGCAAGACCTCCTAGAACTAGTTTAGAAGTTCATCCAGCGTTGGAACACAACCCTTAACAAGATCTGCAAGCCCATCACGGAGGCCCACCTGCTGCCTATCTTTAAGGGCGTAGTGAACGACTTCATCAAGTCTGAACTATACTACCTTACTCCTTGCTCTCTTAGTTAGGCTTTTGCTTAGACTAAGAGTATACAGGACGTGGTCGAGGCAAGCAAAGACCTGACCTACATTGGTTACAAAAATACCTTCACAAAGAAGGACAAGGGTAAAGCCCCAACAACCATAGTGGCTGATGTGGCAACTGAGGCCAAGCCCAAACCTAGCAACACCGGTAGTCAAAACAATAAGAGACCGACCATACCTGTAGCTAACTCTATGCCCAAACAGAGCCATGTGCCTCAACCTGCTATACCTACACTTGAGACATCTACACAACCCAAACCCAACTTTGAGCGCAAAGACTACTCAAAGTACACCCCACTACCTCTTAAGCCTTTGAAACTTCTAAAGAAGCTACTAGAAACAGGATACATCCAACACAAGTAGATGTCAGAAGAAGAAATTATGAGACATCAATGCTACTGCGACCTCCTTAGGAACCCTCTTTGGTCCTATCCAATGAGCCTTCACTTCCTAGGGGTTTCAGGTTGGACAGGTTTTGTGACTATTACCAACAGTGTGGTCACAACATGGATTACTATTTGGTGTTGCAGGATGACATCTAGAGGTTAATCAACCAGGGGAAACTAGTGCTGGACGAAAGTAACCTAGTGCATGTATGATTCGAAATTGTCGGTGCTCGGCTGGAATAAAAAAGACACCGAGAGATCCACAGACAGGCATAGAAAACCCTACCTTCACTTGAGGATGAGCTGGAATTGACGAAGGTAGAGTACCTTGGGTGGTCCGCATGCGGATCAGACAAGGATTTCCCCAAACGTATGCAATACGCTAGGTTATATGTAAATGGTGTAGTAAATGTAAACCAGAACGCAAATGTGTAGGAATGTAAACAAGAGGGAAACAAGAATGAACAAAAACTATAACAAATCTTGGAAAAAAATTTAGCAATATTATTGCATAATGAAAATTACAATGCACCGGTCTAGACGCAGTTGTGGATCTAACACAAGGTGGACGAAGAGCCTCAGTCGATCCTGAGGAATAATTGTATGCTGGTTTCAGCTGCAGGCACAACATGAAGGCTGTATGCTCAACATGCAGGGTAGAAGTCTAGCGTGCAGGATGGGTGTTCTGGATGTGCTAAGTGTGTATTGTCCTGAATTTTTGCCTACATTCCTTGAATTTTTTACCTCGATCTGGTCAAAAATCATGGTTTTTATACAGGTGTGGGTGTTCCATTCGGATCTAAGATGGGATTATTAGCTATGGGGTGCTGGAATTTTGGATCGGGTGACATATGGAGCATTGACCGAGTGTAGACGAATGAAATTTTACAGGTGTATAGCGTGCTGCATGCCAGCATGTAGTACTGCATGCCAACGTATACTGCTACACGACTGCTGCATGCCAATGTATACACGTTGGACGTGTGAACTCATTGTACAGACTTGACTAAAACTAAAGAAGTCATTTTTACAAATTACTGCTACAACAGGAAGTATCAAATTTGGCCCTCGGGTTTGAATTCGGATGTTACGAGGATGCTTCCTGTGGATGTTCAGCTTAGTTAGACTTGATCTAACATAGTTCTGGAGAGCCCTGATTGGTACATGCTGGGTGTACACGCCACGCGTATATGCTGTGCACACTGCATACTCGCTGCATACTAAGAGAAAATCTGCCAGGTCTGATGCCTAATGTCACTGTACTCTTTTGTGGATCCCAAGAGACCATTTCCTATTCCATTCAACTCTGTTCGAAATTTTTCGTGATGCTGTCAAGCTTTAGTAATGGTGGGGAGAATCACGATCCTAGCTTGATTCTTATTGGAGAAGTACTAAGCTCAGAATTTTGTGGTGTTTCATTGGCCCCTCTTTGTTGATGCTTGGAGGAATCAACCTAAGAAGCGTCGACAAAGAGGTACAAAACACCACAAGAAATTTGGTAGAAATATTTTCCTTTGGCACTTGGCCAGATGTCATCGTACCATGTTCAGTAGTACATAGGATTGGGGAAATGAAATTTGTGTTGGGTAGAAAAATGGGAATTGTAGGGATTGGTAACTGATCAAGGGCTTGTGCATGGTGGAGGGGATGTCCTGGTGTGTGTGTAATGTTGATCCTTGTCCATAGCCAATGTTTAGTAGACTTCGAACCAAGACATGAGGTTCACGTCCTTTAGCAGAACAAGACTCTTATTTAGTGTTTAAGAGGGCTTGTTGGCGCAACCAAAGCCACATGATGATGTGTTACATTCTTTGGGAGAACGAGGCCTCTGTTTAGTGTTAAAAGGGACCTGTTGGCGGAGATCCTAAAGCCACACAACGAGATGTTACTTGAGTGTTTGAGACATGAGTACTTGTTTCCAAGACAACTGCCTTCCCTCCAGGGGCTTGTATGGATTTTTTTCTTGTTGTATGAAGAGCTTTTTTTTTACCTGGTACTCATGCTCGAGTGCCATGCTGTGTGTTGTAACTTCTTGAAAGTGTGGCAGTGTGCAACGATATGCTCAAAGTTTTTTTACTGAGTGTGTCAGGGGTGCAACTGAGTAGAGTATGTTGAGGAATAGATGGGAAATGTAATGGGAAATGGGGATGTACTAGTGAATGGCTTAATTAACCTGGTTACGTATGTTAGGGACTATATGGTACCTTACTGCAATGATGAAGTGCAGTCTCGTACAAACACCGTCGAGTATCATCCTACAAACACAACTCCAAGAAGACAAGAAAACCACGTGAGTAAGCTTAAACTTGAACAACATCTGATAAAACAAGATACTAGATGAGGTTTTAGGTATGGAATATGAGTGGCATCAATGTTGTTAGGATCCATTGAGGATGAGTGTGGTAGCAGCTCTGATGAAGTTTGAATGCAGCTATAGATCAGGAGGTTAGAGATGAAGCTGCCAGTTTATAGTCGTAGCGGACTATTGTGGGTTAGTTTCATGTCATAACCCATTGGATATCACCAATTTAGCATTGTAGTAGATGGTAAATTGCTAGTTTATATTCTTGGCAGACTATGGAGAGGCAAACCAGTTTATTATCTTAGCAGACTTTGGCTAGTCACACTGTGGTGATTTGATGTCGTACCGGGCAAGTGTTAGTTTATTGTCATTGCGGATGTTCTATGGTATCAGTTTATCGTCATGATTCCAGGATGAGCTGTGGTATCAGTTTATCATTAGGATTCCAGGATGAGCTGTGGTATCAGTTTATTGTCATGATTCCAGGATGAGCTGTGGTATCAGTTTATCGTCATGATTCCAGGACGAGCTGTGGTATCAGTTTATCGTCATGATTCCAGGATGAGCTGTGGTATCAGTTTATCGTCATGATTCTAGGATGAGCGCGTACCTGAGTCCATGCTCAAATGTAGAATGGTTTCAAGTACAAATGGTTGGTCGGATGTGCAAGCTCATTCCCTTCAATGTCAGCTAGTTTGAATGCTCCGTTGTCGTATGCTTTGGTGACCAAGTAGGGCCCTTCCCAGTTGGCTGAGAATTTTTCCGGGTGTTCCCGAACGGCTTTGAGTATGAGGTCACCCTCTTTGATTAGGTGCTTATGAATATCATGCCGATGATGCTGTCGTTGTTGCTTTTGGTACCACTCAATATGATCGAGCGCACGTGTGCATTCCTCCTCTATCGAGTCCAAGTCAACAATGTGTAAGTTATGGTTTTGACCTTTGTCGAGGAGTTTGGAATGTTTGATCCTTAAAGATGGTACCTGCAATTCCAAGGGTAAAATAGCTTCTGAGCCATAAACTAGACTATATGGCATTTTACCTGTGGAAGTCCGATGCGTAGTGCGATAAGCCAATAGGGCGTACACTAACTGTTCGTGCCATCTTTTCTTGCTTTATGTAAGCATATTTTTGAGCACTATGATGAGGATTTTATTTGTAGCTTCAGCTTGTCCATTGGCCTAAGGGTAGTAAGGATATGAAAATTAATGTTTGATCCCTAGGCTTTCAATAAAAGTTCTAGTTTCAACACTGCTGAACTGTGGCCCGTTATTAGTGATGATGGTCATTGGATGTCACAATGTTTTCTAGAATGAAGTTGCATATGTGTTTGAATGTGGTCTTTCTAAGGGGAATAGCTTCTGCCCACTTCATGAAATACTCTGTTGCGGTTATGATGAAGCTATGTCACATGGAAGATGGGGGAGTTATTGGCCCGATAATGTCTAACCCCCACTTTTGGAAAGGCCAAGTGATTTGTGCCGTATGCAACTCATTTGGTGGAACATGTATCAGATTGCTATATTTTTGACAGAAACTGCATGTTTTGACCTTGGAGAAATAGTCATACTTCATGTGTGGCCAATAATAGCCTAAACATCTTATTTTCGTTGCCATTGCTTTAGGCACTATGTGCCCTCCGCATAGTCCATCATGTATTTTCTCGACGATAGTTTGGCCATCAGTGCTACTAACGCATGTTAACAATATGCCTTCATAGGATCGACGACACAACATGTCTCATACCAATGCATACTGTCAAGAATTTTTTCGTACTACATCCTTTTGTGCATTCATTAGATGTTGCAGTGTTTCACCATACAAAAGGTACTCTTTTATGTCATCATACCATTCTACCGCATGTGTTGTACTAACGGATGCAATCGGTAATTCATCGGGAGTATCAGTTATGGGTTTAGCACAACTGATTATAGAGCTAGGCAACATGTAGAACATGTTCGGTGATATGTTTAGAGCTAAAGTGGCGAGTGCATCTACGATGGTGTTATCACTATTTTCGAATCGCTTCAGTAAGTACTTAGCCAAATCACAGTATGGTTGTAAATGTTGCGCTTTGCATGTATAAATGTCTGTGACTTAATTTAAAACTAGTTATGAGTCTCCCCTGACTACTAGTCATGTGATATCTGATGCTAGTGCTGCCATGAGACCTCTAAGGAGACCTTCGTATTCTGTTACGTTGTTGGTACAGTGAAAGTCGAAGCAATAAGCAAAGGGTCGGATCTCCCCAGAGGGATAGGTGATGACGGTGGCAGCACTTCCCCCTCGAGAGGTGGATGCTTTGTCAAAGTTCAAAATAGCATCGTAGTCATTGGGTACTATGTCTATCGCACTCATATTTTCATCAGGGAACTTTGGCTCTATCATTGCCTGGTCGTGCATTGGTGATGTAGTCATTTGATTTGCTATGGCTTGACCTTTAACTGATGATTGCATGATGTAGTGTAGGTTGAACTCAGCTATCATGGCTTTCCAATGGGCTATTCTACTTGACTCATAAATGTTTCCTATGATAGCTCTGATCACGTTATCCTTGTAGATTATATTGACTTGGTTACAGAAGGGATAATGTTGCCATTTCTTCAAGGAGAAGATAAGTGCTAAACACAACCTCTCCACCTTGTTGTACTTCTTCTCATGGGCTACTAATGCATGGCTTAAATAGTAAATAGGGACTTCAGTTCCATCATCTCATTTCTGGCAGACCATAGTAGCGATGGATGAATCCGAAGTGGCCAGGTAGATATGTAATGGTTTGTTATTCTAAGGAGGATAAACTGTCGGTAGTTGAACAAGTGCCGTTTTAATGTTATCAAATGCTTCTTGGCACTGTGAAGTCCATTCAAAATGGACATTTTTAGATAAAAAATGGTTCATGGGTTTCAACTTGTCCGTCAGTTTTTCTATGAAACACCTGATGAACTGTAATCTACCTTGTAGACCCCGAAGTTCAGTAAGGTTACTTGGTGGTTTTAAGTTGATGATAGCTTTAACCTTGTCTGGATCTACTCATATTCCTGTTTCTAACACTATGAAACCTAGCATCTTGTCTGTTTTTACCCCGAATACACATTTCTTTAGGTTGAGTCTAAGTTCATATTTTAGGCAATGTTTTAGGACCAAATCTAAGTCTTGTATGTGCTGTTCTGGTGTTTTTGATTTAATGGCGATGTCATCCACATAATCATTGAGCAAATGAAGTATATAACTACGAAAGATAAATGTCATTGCTCTTTGGTATGTTGCACCAGCGTTCTTGAGACTGAATGACATCATTGTATAACAAAAGGTCCCCCATGGTGTCATAAAGGTCATCCTGAGCTGATGTTCCGGATTAATCCGTATCTGGTTATATCCTGAAAAGCCATCCATAAAAGATAACAAGGCATGTACGATGGTCAAATAAACTAGTTCATCAATGCTAGGCAAGGGGAAATCATCTTTTATGGCCGTAACATTGAGGTCCCGGAAGTCAATGTAGAGGCGAATGCTTCCGTTCTTCTTTGGGACAATGACCATGATGAATACCCAGTCAGCATAGTCAACAGCCCGAATGAACCCAGCCTGATAAAGTTTGGTGATCTCATTGTGGACCGCTAATGCTGTTTTAGGCTTAACCTTGCGTGCTTTTTGCTTCACTGGTCTTAATTTTGGATCAAGTATGATATTGTGCTAGACGATTCGAGGGTCTAACCCAGGCATGTCAGTGTAGGACCAAGCGAACGATTTTATGTTTTCTCGAAGCACGTGTTCTATACCTTTGGCAAGTTGAGGTTTCAGTAGTGTGCTCAATTTTAATACCTTAACTTCACCGTCAGGCATAGTTATAGGGGTTTCAGTTAAAGCGTCTTCAGTGATGCTATTAGCTTCTATGTCCAGAAATTTTGTCATGCCTTCATAGATGTCTAATTTTTGTTGCATCGAAGCTACAGATATGTCTTCTGTTGATGAATCTAAGTAGATAGAATTTATGTTGATCTCTCTTGTGATCTTCTTGCATAGTCCACTGATGGTCAATGATGTGAATAGATGCTTGTAATCCATCGAGCTTTCTTCTGCTAATAAACAGGGAGCAGAGTGAGCTCGGAAGGGCTGTTATGGTTTTCTAGTCAATGTAAATCGTGCGTACGTTTAACAGTGGCTAAGGTATGTGGTGGTAATTTATCGTTGTACCTGGATGCACAACAGTTTAAGGCCTTACCGGGCCGAATGTGGCTCGTTCATGACATCTAGTAGGTTGTATGATTTGTATATGGTTATTGGGTGTGAGATCGTTAGATGCAGAGTTTGCATCAAAATGTTTAGTATGGACAACCATAATTACTTTTCAAGAGAATATGGTATGTGGTAGTGTTTATTATATCGTTACCTTTGTTTTGCATTTGCTCATACTTTGTACTTTGGTTAGTTTTGAATAAATGGAATAAAATATTCAAGGCGGTGGTGGCTGGGTCAACGCAGCGGTATAAAATACATGGAGTGAGAATGAGCCTGACATTTCACAAATAGCATGAACATGAACCAAATTGCAGCGTGAGTGTGAATTTTAGGCGACAGTTTTAGCGTGAACCTCGGACCCACAGCGTCAACGTAGGGGACCAATAACTTTCAGCATGTAGGTTTCAGTGCAGCATGCAGGAATCAGGGTAGCATACAAGACCAAACCCTAGCGTGCAGCGTGCAGGAATCGGGGCAGCGTACAAGACCAAACCCCAGCACATAGCATGCAGGAATCAGGGCAGCGTACAAGACCAAACCCTAATGTGCAGCATGCAGGAATTAGGGCAGCGTACAAGAACAAACCCCAGCATGTAGCATTCAACACAGCGTGCAGCGATGGCCAAGGGCAAGGAAGTGGAAGGTCAGGGGAGGAAGGATCCTAGCTTGACCTCTATGGACGAAAGCAATGCGATGCTCCGTTGTTTGCCCAAACCCATGATCCCCTCATGGTTAGGATTGTGATGCTGGTAGACCCCGATCCTCTGTTCAACATTTGTATTTCTCTTTAATTTCCTTGTCTTTTGTCATGGCGTACAGCGTACAGCCTAGCCTATTTCCGTTGTATAGATGTGGCAGGCACGAATTTTTAGTTATGCGCTCAATGTACAAGACAGGGCTAAAACACTCAACGTGTGGGGTTTGTGTACCCACATTCCGGCATGCAGCGTGTAAGGTCCGCACTCTGAGTTTCACAGCATGCAGTGTGCAGGGTTCACACACTGAGTTTTGAAGTGTGCAGCGTGCAGGGTTTGCATGTTGAGTTTTGAAGTGTGCAGCATGCAGGGTTCGCACGCTTAGTTTTGAAGTGTGCAGCGTGCAGGGTTCGCATGCTGAGTTTTGAAGTGTGCAGCGTGAACCTTGGGGAATTTTTCTAAGTGTTGGTCCTGAGTGTCAAACCTTGTCTTTACATGGTCTATTCACTTTGGTTCTTGGATGCTTGTAGGGATCCCAAATCTTTCCTCCTAGTGGTGGAGCTTGTTGGAGTTCTGACATGATTTGGGCCCATTGATCCTGACGAGCCTACCCCTGATATGATTGTCAATCAAAATGGAGCATGGTTCCGGGAAGGGGCCTATGAATTCCTCACCTTCATTTTAGACAAATTTAAAGTAGTAATATGTTCCCATCTAAGCGAACAATTAGCGCAGCATGTGCTTGAGATGATGTTACCAAGATCTTCAAATGACATTATGGCTTTCATGGTGGACATCGACGAGGGACCACTTACGATTGGGGACGGTCCCTCTGGAGGGCCCAAATCTACCCGTCCGTTATCGCATGTATGGGACTTATTGTCACATGGCCCTCACTATCTCAATAACACCTTATTTTTAGCCGCTCATGCGCATACATTATTTCAGAATCCTCTGGGCATGGTATACAGGGTGGAGAGGTAAGATTGTTTAATTTTTCATTTCTATTCCGATGTTTAGTGTTTGCTCCTATTTTGATTACCGTTCTTTTGCAGGCCCAAATTTGACAAATATGGAATATGCGTAGGTGAAGATGGACTTGCATTGGCTCACACCGCTTTAGAGACCTTTATGGTAGGTCCCACCCTCCGTGGAGCTGTGTTAGCTCAGACTAAGGATGACATTGTTCATTTTCATAAGCGGTACTCCAGGGCATTTGCGCAATGTGCAACTCGGGGATGGTTGCATGGGGATTGGTCCCAAAGTGGGCCAATTTTCCCACGTGATTCAAATTTGACATCTAGCACCGAACCATCATCTGACGGTAAGTCACAGTATTTTCCTAATGCCTTAGCTTGTTGGTTTTTCTATATAATTGGTTATATTGACTCCTCAGTGTTATCTTGTGCATACAATGGACATCCCACCTGGTGGAGCTACTGTCACAACTGGGTAGATTGAGGGCACTCTGTCCATGAAATTTGGGGAGATTAGTGCTGCACAATGGTGGTTACGCACTAAGGCACCACTGTAGATCGTTAGTTATTTAAGTGATGTGGGCCTCATGGATTTATTTACTTCCCCAAGTCCTAATGTATCCATGGCAGAGATGATTGGAATCATTGACTCTTTCAACAGATTCGTGACCTACTATAGCACACGTATCAAGGGTGCTAAAGTGATTTTTTATCTGTCTGTGGAATTCTTCTCGGACCTCTTTGGCATACCAGCAGATGGTGTCAAAGTGGTGGTGGATAGGGCATAGAAAGAACTCCACATTGTGCAAGAATTGGAGGACTGATTAGGCATTCCCAGAGGCTCTAAGGGATTTTCTATTCAAGGCAAGTCAAAAGTGGCTAAAGTCAATGAGTTGTATCCCTTGTTTAGAGCACAGGTGTTTCCCAAGTCCCTTTCTCAGGTAAAAACCTTTGGGGTAGAGCCTATGCATATCATGCACACTATTCTAGAGACTGGGGTGCATTATAACTGGGCCCAATTTTTGCTTTCGGGTTTCCATGTGGGGATAGTGAGGCTACGTTCAAACATTGAGGCACAATCCCATTCCACATTTGCCTTCTTTGCCGGTTACTTGAGTTGGCTAGCTGAATTTTTAGTTGTTTGTGCTGATAACAAGTACGTGCTAAGGGATCGTAATCAACTGTCTCGCCCGTGGATTCACCACTTATTTGAGGTGGACAAATCTCAAGATGCTCCCGAGGGGATTGACGAGTCGGTTTCTATCACAATGGAGGGGTCATCCGGTCATTCAATTCATACGCGTGATAGTGTAGGGTTGGAACCAGATGGTGTGTCCTATACTGCTAGAAGAGCTGAGCGAGTTATTAAGGAGACCATTGAGGAAGCAAGATGAAAAGTTCAGAAGCGTGAACGTCCTAGAGAGGTTGCCCTAATTGTAGAGGAACCAGGAGTGAAACGTATACGGTTTAAGATGTCTGCACTAGGTAAGCTTGATCCACTTGTTTGTCTTCACTTTATTGTCAACGTCATTATGTTTACTTTGTTTTTTTGCTATTTGTACAAAACTGATGTTGAACTTATGAACGTTATTAGAGTTGAGTTCTGGATTGAGAAAAGAGAGATTAGCACCCATCATCGAGGAGGAAGAGGCCTCAACGAACATAAATGAGGAGGACGAAATGGGCAGGTATGAGATAGGAGGAACAAAAGATCAGGCAGGAGATACTGTAGAAAAGGATGACTTCGATGATCAGGGTGGAGTCAATGAGATTTTTGATAGTTTCCTGAAAGGGAGGTTAGACCTTGGTGATCCTCGAAATCGGGAGGGAGACAGAGATTATGGTACATTCTCCATATTATGTATATTTGGCTTTTGAGTTGTGCTTTTTTTATTATTCAGGGTTTTAAGTCTTTGTTTTCACTATTACTAGGCAAAAATGTTGAGGCTAGGACAGATCCTAGCATTCGTTTAGAAGTCCCTATGATGAAGGCTCCCATAGGAACGATTGTCGAAATTAACCCATCTCCTACGCATGAACCATTTACTTGGATCGAAATGACAAGTAAAATGGACTTTGTAACTAGTATCATTGAAGAAGTGGTTGATCGCATCCAGCAAGCTCATCCTGAAATAGGTACATATACCTTAAACGTTTCGAATCCTTCAGTGTTTTCATATCTGTCTCTACTATCCAAGGTCTAACATATGTTTTTCCCTTGCGACTAGGGGCCAAACTAAGATGGGATCCATCTGAGGCCACATGTATAGATAGTTTTCCTGTACTACTGCTAGAGATTAAGCAAGTGCCCAGACAGATCTATAATGATGTGGCAGAATGTGTCGTGCAGAATGCTAACTCTCTTTGGACCTATAGGCATTCGATTGAGGAACTATGGTTCCGAATTCAGGCTGGGGAAAAAGATATTTCAAAGCTATCAACAGAACGAGATGATCTCAAGGCACACTATGACTTTGCCTTAGCCAAGTTAATAGGTGATTGTTCTTGGTGAACTTCCAAAGTCACTTATACCAAGTATTGGGATCTATTGGACCACCAAGTAACTATGAATCGGGAACTAGCAGAACGAAAGGCACAAATAGATTTACTGAACCTCAAATGTCCAGATTGGAATGCTTTTTCTTCTAAGGTGCGAAAATGGGATCAAGATGAAAAGAATCATAAGCATCATTATAAAAAATCATTAAAGGAAATATCTATAAAGAAGCGTTAGACGGAAATGTTTGTTGAGGGTTTGGGTCTGCGCTCTACATTTGATGCGTTTGCTAAGCATACAAAAGTGGAGATGGAATCACCTAAGAGGGTAATTACCACAGCATCTGGGGAGGTTTCTATGGGTGATTTTCCTCTGAAACGTCCCACTTGGTTCGCGGTGGACAAAGGGAAGGCTTTGGCCAATGTTGATTTGGGCCTTGATGGGACTAACTGGGTAAGTGTCTCTGAGGAAGAAATCCTTCGTTGGTTAGAATATGGACTAGGAGGATCTTCTTCGGTAAGTTTTTGCTTGTAAATCTTGTTTATTGAATAACTTTTAGGTTCTTCTCTTTTCATTTTTTGTTAATTTTTTTTCTTTTTTCTTTTTTATAGGTTCATGGCGATGGCGATGATCAAGAAGGTGACCCCAACGGAGCGGTGACTCGTGATGCCGAGGAGTCTAGGGAGGACACCCCTCCCAACCTTGAAGCTTAGCTTTAGTTTTTTGGTGTTATCATCACTCCTGTCTCTATATGAGTCGCAAACAAAATTTTTTGTTTTGGAATGTATATGAACTGATGGTTGAAACCGGTTAACTATTGTATTTGTAAATGAATATGAATATATATATATATATTTGTTTGAATTTTGAGTTTGTTTGAAAGCGTAGAGTTAAAGTAAAAACCTTTTTTGTTCTTTTGGCTATTGTTGTTTTAAATGTAAACATGATGAAACAATGTAAAATGTTTTGTTTGTTTTGTTGTTTAAGTGTAATGCATGAAGTAGGACTGCGAGTAGGAATGTAATTTTAATCGAAGGATAATTGTGATAGGGGGAATGTGGAGAAAAACCGTAACTGATAACATAACAATGTAAGCATGAATTCGAACAGTGAATTTGAATTTGAGAGAAAACGAGTGTAAGAAAATGCTCTAGTTTAAGGCCATTTCTTGCCCCATGCACTAGTTTAAGGCCATTTCAGGCCATGTGTAAACAAGAGAAGTTTTAAGTGATAGTAGTGGGTTTCTTGGTATACCGGCCATTTCTGACCGTGGCTAGTTTTATGTCATTGTTGACATGTGATAGTTTAGTGTCATTTCGGACGATGATCATAGTTTAACGTCATTTCAGACTATGAATGTAGTTTATTGGTTGTGTAATTTTTTGATTTTTCTCATATTAACATTAGGAGTGGCGTTAATGGATATGATTCTGTACTCAACGTCCCCTTCGCTGATCACATTGAACGGTAATTCAGCCCAATGTACATCTGATAGAACTGGTTCTATGTTAGCATCCTCTAGTGTTTTTTGCACGTACAATAGTTTCTACGTTCGTTGTAATTTCTAGATTAGGCGGTGTATGTGCAATTTCGAGCCTGAGTATCTCTGTGTTGGATAAATTTTTCTTTATGTTTAATGGATCATTGCTTACTGGTTGCATGCAACTTTGTTGTTCGTTTGTATCATCCTGTTTAGGTTCTTCAAATTTAACCTCTGAGCCTTGGTCTCTGTCCGTGTGTGACAAGATGGTAGGTGTAGCAGCCTTCCCGTGTATAATGATTTCACCACCTTCGTATGGCAGGCGAATCTCTTGGTGTATGGGCGAAGAGACTACTTTCAGTTGGGCTAGCCAGGGTCTTCCCAATATCAAATTGAACCCTGGCATTTCGTCGATAACCACAAAGTCAGTAGATGTGGGGAACTGATCCCCTACTATAAAGTCCAAACTTATGGTGCCTTTTACTACTACGCATGATCCACTAAACGATTTTAAACATGTGATGGCAGTTGGTCTAATTAGTTCCATAAGCCCTAGTTGTTCAATGATGGGATAGGGTACTGCATTTGTGGCAGCTCCATCATCTACATGCACTCTATGTATTTTGAATTAATTTACTTGTATTGTTATGAACATAGGTGCGGTTGTCACTTCTCCTTTTTTCTCATCCATTTTGATGTTGTCATTATGGAAACTTAGTGATTAAGAAGTCGATCCTTGAGGCGAATACATTACCGCCTGAATTGAAGGTTCATTTGGAGGTAAGTCTTCACTTACTGGGACGGATGTCAACATGCATACTAGGGCTTCACGGTGAGTTTGAGAAGTTAACACCAGGTCGTATAAGCTTAATGAAGTGTTTTTCTGCTTAAGTGCCTATGTAACCTATGTTAGGGCTATTGCTAGATCTTTACCATTAGGTGGTTGCTTGTTAGTGGTTACTTGATCCATCAGACCCAACAGTTTTATCTCATGTGGGGTTGGTTTGACGTTTTCTTCCGTAACTGTTGATTTGGATGCATCATGTATTCCCGATGATTCTCCCTTAGCATTTGAATCATTAGTAGGTGATGCCATGGGTATTGCACTTAATGGAATAGGCTTGGGGGGTCCTAAGGCCAGTCATTGATGTTCTTTCTCCAAGCATTCCTGCGTAAGCCTGTCTGCTAGGCGTTCTCATGTGTGGTGTGGGGGAACAGTTGGTTTCTAGACCCCAGGTTTCTTTGGAACCTGTATGACATATGGAGTAGGACGGGGTTGCGGTTGGATGGTTGGAGGCAGTTGAGTGTCAGGCTACCTAGGCATCCTAACAACGTATAGGGTCGATCTATTTTGTGTTTGCGGAGTGGGAGATTGGTGGTTATTGGGATGCTCAGGTATCCTGACAACGTATGGAGTTGGGCTAGTAGGGGGTTGTAGTTCCATGGTTGCAACTGCCAGTATCACCCGGACTACATAAGGATCGGATCGGGTAGGTGATTGTGTGTTTGCGGTAGTGGTGGCGGGAGGTACATGTACCACATATGGCTTTGGCGGTATGGTAGGAGCTACCACTGCAGGGGGTATCCAGATGACATAGGGTCTTTGAGGGGTAAGAAGGGTATAAGGGGGGAATGACGGTTGAGGTGCGGGTGTTTGTACAGTGGGAGGAATATAGACTACAAATGGTCTCTTAGGTATTTGTTGTTCGTAGTCTGAATAGATGGTGTTAACCCTTGGTGCTTCTGGTTCATTATCCAAATAGATAGTGTTAATTATGTATGGTGCTTCCTTAGCATTTAGTGGGTCCTTATATACACCCATGGATTGGTTTTCCGGTTGGACTGGGTTGGACTTGTCGAAAGTTATTTCGCCCCTATCTATCATTCATTGAATGTCTTATTTCAGGGTGAAACAAAAATCCGTACCATGCCCATTACATTGATGGTATTTGAAAAACCTATCGAGCCTAAAGCCTTTTGGGATAGGTANTCCTTAGCATTTAGTGGGTCCTTATATACACCCATGGATTGGTTTTCCGGTTGGACTGGGTTGGACTTGTCGAAAGTTATTTCGCCCCTATCTATCATTCATTGAATGTCTTATTTCAGGGTGAAACAAAAATCCGTACCATGCCCATTACATTGATGGTATTTGCAAAACCTATCGAGCCTAAAGCCTTTTGGGATAGGTGGTTCGTTAGGTGTGGCCAAGCCCAGATTCTTGACTAGTTCACAGAATCGATCGTGTCTCTGAATAGCTACAGGAGACACTTGCTTGTGTTTTATCATTCCATATTTCAAAAGTTGGTTTAATATTTGAGAAGGCTTCGCAGGCAATGGTGTGTATTGAGAAGGATCTTTTCTCTCAAAGTTTCAGGCATGGCCTGTTGTAGCAGTTTGTGATGTGGAAGGTTCAGGTGTGGTAGCGAGAGTGGGTCTAGCATAGTTAGTAGGGGCAGTAGGTGGTTTGCCTTGTTGTCCCATACTCATTTTTTGGGTTTTCGCTACCGCTGCTATAGTTGCCTTAGCCTTTTCTTTGTCTTTCTTATTATGTTGGTTTTTAAAGGATAAATAAGCGGGGTCGTGGCTATTTTGGGCCGCCTCTTCTATGTTCTTTATTTATACAAATGATTGGCGAAGAGTGCATGCGTTAAGATAATATAATTTGGACTTCACAAAATTGTTAACGGCCCCTTTTAGAATGGTGAGGAGATAAGTCTCCAAGATTGGCTCATGGAGCTCATTAAGGGCATCACTCCATCCTTGAATAAATTTTTGAATAGGCTCAAGCGGTGCTTGCTTGACCTGTATGAGGCTATCAAGTGTTGCTTCAAGCTTTAAGTTATACTTGAACTTGGTAACGAATTGATGTAGTAAATCTTCTAAAGAAGATATTTAGTTTCGGGGTAAAGCGCGATACCAATCAAGTGCTCTCCCTGTGAGGGACATGGGGAACACTCGTAAGATGACATGTGGCCATGCCTGAAGTAGCACACATTCTAATCTAAATGTTATAAGATGGGCATTGGGGTCTGTCTCCCCATTGTACTTAGTTAATGTGGGTAAGGAAACACCCTTAGGTAATGTTAGAGGTGGAACCAAAGAGCTAATAGGGTCATCTTGATAGAAATCCACTACCTTAAGCTCTTCGTCGGTAGCTGTTTTGAGGTGCTTGACTTCGTCAGTTAGCTCTTGCATCAGTTTTTTGGCATCAGCCCAATCTTGGGCACTAGGTGAGGTAGTAGTTTGATGTTGTTGTGTAGTATACAAATTAGATTGTTGTATGGTGGGCTGGAAGGAGGAGAGTTGTGTGGTTGGAGGTTGTGCTTGTGGAATATTCATAGTGGGCGGCGCATTTTAGGAAAAGGTTTGTTGTGGTTGTTGTTGCTATTGTACTTGAGGAATGTTCATGGGTGGAATTATATGAGGTGGTACATTGTAGTGAGGGGGTTGATGCGGTTGAACACTAGTTTCAGCCCACTGCCCGGTCACATTTTGTGTAGGAACACCCTAAACTTGTTGAGTTGAAGTAGTGAAGGGGGCTCCTTGGGTTTGGATCCATAGTATATAATGCACAGATGTAGAAGCTGATATCACATATGGCATCCTAATTATTCGGGGTGGGAATGTTACCCCTACATTATTTTGAGTGGGGTGTTATTAGGGTTGTATTCGTAAAAGAGGGGGTAACGTGGCGGTGGGAGGAATGGTTGCAAGGGGTATATTGAGTTGGGTATCGGTCACTAGGGGCGTGGGAGTAAGCATGGATGGTTCTTGTTGGGGTACATGTGTTTGGGTGATTTTAAATAGTTGGAGGGACATAGTTTCCCTTGTGAATGGGTGAAACAACGAGTTCGCGTAAGTTTGTGGACTGAGGGTATTGTATGAATCTTCACGTTCGGACTGAGCCGCAAAGTCGTCCTACTCCTCTAATTGTGGATTTTCCATGGACTGGTCTAGAGATTGATTCCTTGCTAGGAGGAGCTATGAGATGAGCTCAGAGTAGTGCTCAGGGAGAGGGATGATGTCATACGGGGAAGGGATGAACTCATGTCCTCCCCTATGAAATAGTTCATATTGTCTCTTAACCTCCATTTCAGTTTGATCCACTGCTAGGCCGGCTTGGATTTTTACGCATATAAAGTTATATTATTCCTGTGTTATAACATTAAATGATGAATTTCTCCCTTGTAGTCTGAGAGACCGGTGAGGTCCCACCGTGGGTTGCATTGTGGGTAGTGGGTGGGTCATGGGGTCAACGGTATCCGTAATGGGCTTGGTTGAAATGTTGGTATCGGTGGTATTCATGGTAAGAAGGTTCTGAATGTAATAAGGGTACATAGATAAAAATTTGGTTAAGTGCAAAAATATGAACGATGTGCTCAGTGTATAGCATGCAGGCATTGTTGTTAGCATGAAGGGGCTAATTATAGTGTGTGAATTAAGCTCACGACGTGTAGGTTATGATAGTTGGCATGCAGACAGAGTCTACAGTGTGCATGTAGACTCTAGTGTGTGGATAGGGTCTATAGCATACAATGTGCAAGTAGATTGCAGCATGTGGATAGGGTCTACAACATACAGCATGCAAGTAGACTGCAGCATGTGGATAGGGTTCACAGCGTACAGTGTGCAAGTAGGCGGTGCAGCATGTAGACAGGGTCTACAGCGTACAACGTGCAAGTAGACTGCAGCATGTGGACAGGGTCCACAGCATCAGCGTGCAAGTAGGCAGTGTAGCATGTAGATAGGGTCTACAACATACATCATGCAAGTAGGCAATGGAGCATGTAGATGCTAAGAATGCTGCAAAACAGGGTATTGATTTGAGAGGTTCAAAATCAGATTTAATGTTGGCGCAATGTGAATCTGAGAAAACTAGGCAATTGATTAGAGTAGATTTAAACAGGTTCAGGCCCTCCTTCTAGCACCATTTTCTGTACGGTTCGAAATCTTCGGTGCCCAGTTGGAATAAAAAAGACACCGAGAGATCCATAGACAGGCACAGAAAACCCTACCTTCGCTTGAGGGCGAGCTGGAATTGATGAAGGTAGAGTACCTTGGGTGGTCCGCATGCAGATCAGACAAGGATTTCCCTAAACATATGCAATAGGCTAGGTTATATGTAAACGATGTAATAAATGTAAACCAGAATGCAAACATGTAGGAATGTAAACAAGAGGTAAACAAGAAAGAATGAAAACTGTAACAAATCTTGGCCAAAAATGCAGTAATATTATTGCATAATGAAAATTACAATGCACCAGTCTAGACGTAGTTGTGGATCTGACACAAGATAGAAGAAGAGCCCCGGTGGATACTGAGATATAATTGTATGCTAGTTTTGGCTGCAGGCACATCGTGAAGGCTGTATGCTCAGCGTGTAGGGTAGAAGTCCAGCATGTAGGATGGGTGTTCTGGATGCGCTAAGTGTGTATTGTCCGAAATGTTTTCCCAAATTCCTCAAATTTCCAACCTCGATCTGGTCAAAAATTGAGGTTTTTATACAGGCGTGGATGTTCCATTCAGATCTGAGACGAGATTATTGGCTATGGGGTGCTGGAATTTTAGATCGGGTGACATATGGAGCGTTGACCGAGTGCAGACGAATGAAATTTTATAAGTGTACAACATGTTGCATTCCAATGTGTACTGTTGCACACCAGCATATACACGCTGGGCGTGTAAACTCGGTGTATAGACTTGACTAAAACTGAAGAAGTCATTTTTACAAATTACTGGTACAATAGGAAGTATCAAATTTGGACCTTAGGTTTGAATTTGGATGTCATGAGGATGCTACCTATGGATGTTCAGCTTAGTTAGACTTGATCTAACATGGTTCTAGAGAGTTGTGATTGGTACATGCTAGGCATACATGTTGGGAAAACACACCGAGCATACACGCTCAGCATACACGCCGGGCGTATACGCTATGCACGCTGCATACTAAGTGAAAATCTGCTAGGTTTGATGCTCGATGTCGCCCTAGTCTTTTGTGGGTCCCAAGGGACCATTTCCTACTCCGTTTGACTCCGTTCGAAACTATTTGTGATGCTGTCAAGCTTTAGTCATGGTGGGGAGCATCACGATTCTAGCTTGATTCTTGGATAAATTCGAGGAATCTGGTCAAAAATTTGAGACAATACACACTTAGTGCATCTAGAACACCCATCCTGCACGCTAGACTTCTACCCAACATGTTGAGCATACAGCCTTCACGCTGTGCCTGCAGCCGAAAGCAGCATACAATTATCCCTCAGCATCCACCGGGGCTCTTCGTCTACCTTGTTTCAGATCCACAGCTGCATCTAGACTGGTGCATTGTAATTTTCATTATGCAATAATATTACCTCATTTTTGGCCAAGATTTGTTACAGTTTTCATTCGTTCTTGTTTACCTCTTGTTTACATTCCTGCACGTTTGCATTCTTGTTTACATTTATTACACCATTTACATATAACCCAGTGTATTGCATACGTTTGGGGAAGTCCTTGTCTGATCCGCATGCGGACCACCCAAGGTACTCTCCCTTCATCAATTCCAGCTTGCCCTCAAGTGAAGGTAGGATTTTCTATGCCTGTCTGTGGATCTCTCAGTGTCTTTTTTATTCCAGTCGGGCACTGACGAATTCGATGACGGTGGCAGCACTTCCCCCTTGAGAGGTGGATGCTCCGTCAAAGTTCAAAATAGCATCGTAGTCATTGGGCACTATGTCTATCGCACTCACATTTTCGTTAGGGAACTCTGGCTCTATCGTTGCCTGCTCATGCATTGGTGATGCAGTCATTTGATTTGCTATGGCTTGACCTTTAACTAATGATTGCATGATGGAGTGTAGGTCAAACTCAGTTATCATGGCTTTCCAACGGGCTATACTACTTGACTCATAAATGTTTCCTATGATGGCTTTGAGCATGTTATCCTTGCAAATTATATTGACTTGGTTACGGAAGAGATAATGTCACCATTTTTTCAAGGAGAAGATAAGGGCTAAACACGACCTCTCCACCTTGTTGTACTTCTTCTCATGGGCTACTAATGCATGGCTTAAATAGTAAATAGGGACTTTAGTTCCATTGTCTCGTTTCTAGCAGAGCATAGAAGCAATGGATGAATTCAAAGTGGCCAAGTAGATATAGAATGGTTTGTTATTCTGAGGAGGATAAACTGTCGGTAGTTGAACAAGTGCCATTTTAATGTTATCAAATGCTTCTTGGCACTGTGAAGTCCATTCAAAATGGACATTTTTACGTAGCAAATGGTTCATGGATTTCAAATTTTCCGTCATTTTTTCTATGAAACGCTTGATGAACTGTAATCTACCTTGTAGACCCCGAAGTTTGGTAAGGTTACTTGGTGGTTTTAAGTTGATGATAGCTTTAACCTCTCTGGATCTACTTGTATTCCTGTTTCTGACACTACGAAACCTAGCATCTTGCCCATTTTTACCCCGAATACACATTTCTTTAGGTTGAGTCTAAGTTCATATTATAGGCAACGTTTTAGGACCAAATCTAAGTCTTGTATGTGCTGTTCTGGCATTTTTTATTTAATGGCGATGTCATCCACATAATCATTGAGAAAATGAAGTATATAATCACTAAAGATAAATGTCATTACTCTTTGGTATGTTGCATCGATGTTCTTGAGACCGAATGAAATCATTGTATAACAAAAGATACCCCATGGTGTTATGAAGGTCATCCTAAGCTGATGTTCCAGATTTAGGACCAGTAAGCTTCAGTGTGTCGGGTTCAGCGCAGCGTGCAGGAATCGGGGTAGCGTACAAGACAAAACCCCAGTGCACAGTGTGCAGGAATCAGGGCAGCATACAAGACCAAACCCCAGCGTGTAGTGTGCAGGAATCAGGGTAGTGTACAAGACCAAACCCCAGCATGCAACATGCAGGAATTAGGGCAGCGTACAAGAAGAAATCCCAGTGTGCAACGTTCAGCACAATGTGTAGTGATGGGCAAGGGCAAGGAAGTGGAAGGTTAGGGGAGGAAGGATCCTAGCTTGACCTTTGCGAAAAAAAGCGAGGTGATGCTCTGTTGTTTGCCCAAACCCATGATCCCCTCATGGTTAGGATCATCATGCCAGTAGACCCCAATCCTCTATTCAACATTTGTATTTCTCTTTAATTTCCCCATCTTTTATCGTGGCGTATAGTGTACAGCCTAGCCTGTTTCCATTGTATGGATGTGGCATGCGCGAATTTTTAGTTATGCCCTCAGAGTACAAGACAGGGCTAAAACACTCAGCGTGTGGGGTTTGTGTACCCATGTTTCGACATGCAGCGTGCAGGGTCCGCACACTGAGTTTCGCAGTGTGCAGTGTGCAGGGTTCGCACGCTAAGTTTTGAAGCGTGCAACGTGCAGGGTTCGCACGCTGAGTTTTGAAGCGTGCAACATGGAGGGTTTGCACGCTGAGTTTTGAAGCATGCAGCATGAACCATGGGAATTTTTCTAAGTGTTGGTCCACAGTGTCAAACCTTGTCTTGATCTGAGTAGAGTATGTTGAGGAACCGTATAGAATAGACTTGATCTGACACGATTCTGGAGATCCCTGATTGGTACACGTTGGGCGTACACGTCGGGCATACACGCTGGGCATACACGCCAGGCGTATATGCTATGCACGCTGCATACTAAGCAAAAATCTACTAGGTTTGATGCTTGATGTTTCCGTAGACTTTTGTGGATCCCAGGGGACCATTTCCTATTCCCTTTGACTCTGTTCGAAACTATTCATGATGCTGTCAAGCTTTAGTCATGGTGGGGAGCATCACGATCCTAGCTTGATTCCTGCTGGAGAAGTACTAAGCTTAGAATTTTGTGGTGTTTCAGTGCACTCTAAAAACCAATCTATGTATGTCTACATAGATCCCCTTAACGCCAACAATGTCGATTATGTAATCAATGCCATTGGCATTGATAGTGATCCTAGGACACCCTAGCAGCCATTCATGCTGCTTGTGCCTTAGAACAGTGCACCAGTACCATGAGCAGCTAATCAAAGCTTGCAATAGCTGTTCATCCTGAGAGTCCCTTCACGGGCATCTACCTTTGTGCCACACGTTGGCGGGGCCACGTGGTCCCGCCCGTTAACACCTATAGCTCCATTTGTCATTAGGGGCCAACACCCTCGATGGCCCCTATCTTACGCAAAACAGTTGAACATCCCTCTTGGCCCACAAGGCCAAAAGTCCACTTCATGGGCAAGACATTGAAGGAAAGTACCATCCAAGGTACCCCTAATCCTACATCTTCACCCCTTGCATCTGTGCCTTGACCACCAAAGATGAAGGTCAACACAATCATGTAGCTTGCATCACTCTACCAACAAGGATCTAAACCCAGGTCCAAAGTTGCCCCTACTTGAGAAATTTTTCTTCTGGAACAAATATAAGAGGAGGAAAGCGTCAAACAAGGGGGTGGCCAAGACCTCTTAGACACTCTCAGACAAGTCAAACAAGCTCTAAAACAAGAAAATACTACACTGAGCTGGTACGACCTCATCATGACATCTACTCCACACCGTGAGGCTCTGATTCACATGTAGACAATGACTTCGATCAAAGAAGACATGCCAGTGGAGGAAGAAGCAATCTACTTGGTCATGCTTCCCTCTGTGCCCATAAGGTCAGAACAACCTTAACTAACCTTCTACAAAAACGTCATTAGGGAAGATCCTGAGAAGGGTCAAGTGACCACGGTACCCTTTTTCATCACAATTCAGGTCGGCCAACATGGTATCCAAAGGGTACACGTTGATGATGGGGCTACCATGAATGTCATTCCCTTCTCCATTGTAGACAAGCTAGGCTTGGTCAACTAGATCAAGCCCACAACGATGTCATGCTTGAGGTCATTCAATGGGGTGTGGGTCGTGGTGAAGGGCACAGTTCACATAAGATTCATAGTAGGGGGTCCAATTCCCCAAAAACACAACATTCATCATGGTGAAGGAAATGCCTATGTTTAACCTAATCTTGGGGAGATCAGGGCTAGCACAACTTAGGCCTATCTCCTCACCCATACACCAGGAAATCCACCTGCCTTATGCAAGTAGAGAAGTGATGATCGAGGGTGATGAAGTAGCAATGCAAGAGATCCATAATGTAGGCATGGAAGAAGGCTCAGAGGACATAACTTCTGAGAACAAAGCACCTATTGCAACTTACATTGACTACCTAGAAGAGGGGTCGGCTCAGCAAGTTGATCCCCAAAATGAAAATGCATGGACTGAGTTGCCCTTCCAAGTGGGAGGCGATGACATAGATGAAGGCCTCGACAGAGTGTCTCGGCCTTATGTCTCATTTAACCCATGTTGGGTCAGGAAACAGCTTTGCATAGCATTGCAAACCCACTACTTCCTACCCATACACTACTCGTATGCTTCTACGCAATGGCCATAAATAGCCTAAAACTAGCAATGTGCATTCACGCAATGGCTCGAAAAGGCCTAAAACTATGCCATGGCCCAAGATGACCTAAAACTATGCTACACTATGGATCGAAAGGGTCTAAAACTAGCAATGGACCGAAATGGCCTAAACTAGCATAAGTTACTAGTTAGCCATTGTTCAAGTTGTTGACGCATAATCTCTTTATCATGTTACACAATGGCTCGAAATGGCCTAAAACTAGCACATGAAAGCATAAACATTCTATAAAAAATGTGCGTATGCAATACACAAGTTAGAAAAAAATCCTCTTACTTTATTCAAAACTATTTCTTTCAAACAATGTTTGCAAAATTCATTACATAAAATCTCAAAAATCCAAAATTTCAAATTTTCAGAAAGAATCCCATGCGGTCATGGGTTCTCTCTATTCACATCATTTTCACCTTTCGTTCCTGGATCATTTCCTTGTGAATCGTCTTCCCCTACTTTGTTCCTCGTCGACTCTTCATTCCCTCCCTCTATGGGTGCTACATCATCACTTGGGGCCTGCATTATAGGGGTGAACTGGTTAGTTAGAGCAACAAACACAAACTACAACCGAGCATAAACATCAACACGGTAAAAAGTAACTAACTTGAGAAGGGCCCTCATCTGTATCATAGGGTATCTGGTTTAAACCGAGCCCAAGGTGATGCCCGATCTCCTCTGCAATGATATATACCCAACACTTGTCGCCTGGTGTAGCATTTGCTGTAGCCCTCTCCCTTTTGGCGGGTGTCCACCTTGGCGGCCTTGGAGAAAAGGAAATGGTTACAGTCTCTCCTATGGGAAGGGCCACCTTCCAGTTAGGAGATTTCGTGACCTTGACCTGCTCTTTGAACCTCATGTAAGCCTTAGAAGCATCAATGGCATTTACAAATGCTTCGTATGTAAATTCCTTTACAACAACATCTTCGTATAGCTTACGATGGGTGGTATTTTTCCATTTATACATATGCTTATGGTTTCTTTGCGTCTGCCCCCATTCGTAAAAGTTAGCATTGAGGTCTTTTAGGTCCTGACACTTCTGGTCAAGTAGGTCCATCTGCATCTACTGCTCTATCAGTTCATGAGTAGTCTTAAAATTCTGATGCGTAACTGTCCAAAACCTAGTGTGGTCTACTATAGCTGTGTGCCAGTACTCATTGTTAGTATTGTGGATCATGAGGAATTCATTCTTCGACTTGAGGTCCTCCACCTTGGCCCTCAGGTTAGCCTCCCTTTGCTCCACCTTCTGGACCTATTTCCATAGGTCCTTGTTGATATGCTTACACTTCCACAGAGAGCATGTTGAGTGCAAAGCACATTTGTAAACCTTGTCGTATGCACGATGAGACACCTTGGTCACTTTTGGCAGGAATGTGGACATGACACCGACTTTCAAAGGTCGTGTCAGGTCCTGAAACACCATGGAAATTATGAGGCTTCGACGGTTCGACCAAATCTTGTGATTCAGGCGAAGAATGTGTGACAGAATGTGGCTCAGCAAGTTCTTTCTTTAGTCAAAGGTTTATTCTGCCATCATACACAGCGTAGCGTGATGAACTCCAGACGACAGAACAAGACCAAGGGAGCGTAACAACAAATCTTCAATCGTGTAAGTTTTTGTGCTATGGGGATCTTAAGTCGGCTTATTATGCTGTGTTATGCAACATAGCGTAAAGTCATGTAATGCAACATTATGATAGAAGGTAGTTCATTGTGACAATCAAGAAACCAACAAAGTCCCAAGACTTAAGTAACAGCATGCAGTTTACCGTATATCTCACCTTTTCAGATAAAGGGGTAATTACGCTACATTACGCACTGTAGCATAAATAAACCCTAGAAGAATTAAATAGAGAGAAAAGGCAGGCTGTGACAACACCCTTTTGCAAGATTCACCTTTTTACGCTGAGTTACGCTACGCAACGTAATTTGGTATGATGCAGCGTAATCCATTACAATGCCACGTAGTCAAAGAAACAGTTTTCCACAAGGCTCAAACAAGAGTGGCTTACGACACGCTACGTAGAAAAGCATAATTCAGCATAATTTGGCATTACACCATAGCCTTCAAGCATAAGAACATCAAGTCAACAACAATTTGTAAGTCCAGGACATGCGTCATCCACACTACATTTTTCTCCTGATCCTTAACCTTATAAATGTCTCAGTTGATGGAAAAGAAAAGGGGGAATTTTCCAAGGGCAAAAGGTTGATGAGCTTTTCTCTGTGGGCAGCTTCCTCCCATTGGTGATTGTTGGCAAGATTTTGGCAAAAGATCGACAAGGAGATGATTGTTGAGCATTCTACCATCAAGCCTGACCTCCTTGTTCTCAGATTGGCTTGAACAAGGTAGATCAATCCTTGCTTGCTTTACTTTTGAATTGCTTTCTTGTCATTGGAATACGCTTTGTACCAGCCAAAATCATTGTATCGAATATATTTCATTTGTGAGTGAATCCCCTATTCTGGGAACACTTATGTTCTAAATCTGGACAGCTGTGTCCCATCTATACGTATTTTGCAAATCGTTCCTATTCGATTATATCGTTCTCAACCCTTTTTGAAGTTAACAATATTATATTTTCTCGTGATGATCCATTATTTCATCATTTAAATATCACAAAAAATTCATTCCATTTTACTGATCAAGTAATTCCCTGTCTGATCGACTAGACTGTTCAGGGCACCTTGGATTCGTTCTATCCATCACGGCCCTTGCACGGAGCCGGGGTTAGAATTGTGTACACAGATCTCCGCTCAGTATTTCCAGCGACTGACGTTTTCTATCATTACAGTTTTTTGGTGCAAGAAGGAGGGCCTGAACCTTCAATCCACATTTTACAGGTAGTCTTGTAAGTTTTCTATACCCATTCTCAATCAATGTGAATGTAATACCTCCAAGGTAGTTTCCGTGATTGTGCGGTGCAGATCGGTCGCTTCGACGATTCCTTTGGAATCCTACAAGATAGAAAGCCCTGAACACTACATTAGTTTTCATTTTCCCTTGCAATCTCTATCCTTCTCATCATTCCTTTGCAATTTCTAAAAGAATGACTACATCAACTACTGCTGTCAACACCACCAACCTTGAGAATCCTTGGACCATGAAAATTACGTCTCCTATAGTCAAGCTGTCGATTAGCCCGCCGCGACCACACCGCTCCCTCAGGCTGCAGAATAAAGAGCCTGAGGGACAAGATCAGTGCAAGGAACAATATGATTTCCTCTGTGCTAAACTAGCCACAAGTCTTCCCTTGTATCTACAAGAATTTGAGGAGAAACGAAAATACGAAATCATGTACTACAACGGGAAGGAATTTATTTCTTCACCTAATGCAAATATACCCCTGACAGATCAACAAAGGTGGATCCTGGATCAAATGCTGATGGCTAAGATATCACTAGAACAACTTGAGAAGTTGTTCCATGATGAAATGCTTCATGATGGGCAGGATGATCTAGACTCCCATTCTGAGGTAGGTAGTCACATGGATTTTACCATGGTCCCTCCCTCCACGACATCCCGTATTGTTTATGGTTACCACGCCTTTGACATCATCGAATACCGATCGAATCCCGCATTCACCACGTCTACATTTCCTTTCTCCAACTATCTGTCTAGGTGAAGGCTTATCATAGATCATACCTCAGCAGGTGCAATTACCCAATCCAACTCATCATGTACCTGCGCCCATGGCACCGCATGTACACATGGTGCCTACTTCACAATCATCTACTACACCCTCCTTCACCTCAACTCACATGCCAAAGCCCATCACTACAGCATGGTGGGCTCCAAGCATGCCTCTTACTACACAACCAACGCAAGTATCGTACCCGCTACTTCATCAAAGTTAGCTCTAACCACCACCAAAGCTAGCTACAAGGCCATTGTCTATACATCCACTCGTGCAAACACTGTATCAAATGGCACAACCGGCGACGGTCATCCCTATTCCACAATCTAACATAACACTCCCTATCATCCCATAAATGACCTCTACACCTACGGGTCTGGATCAAGCTTTCCATCTTATTTAGACTCTTATAGAAGAGGTTAAATGTCTAAAGCAGTTGGTTCTGACATAGTACAGGTCATGAACTTTTACCATAATGATCCTATTAGTCCAGTCATACCTACCTTATCCTTACCACCTGGGATGCCGCTTCCACATTTCATGAAATACAATGGGGAAGGTGATCCCAATGATCATTTGGTTACATTTAGGTCAGAATCACTGTTATTGCAACAATGGCCACATGCTATTATACATGTCTTTGCTATGTCTTTAACAGGTAAAGCTCTAGACTGGTATCGAGCACTCCCATGTGCTTCCATTTCCACCTTAGAAGAGCTATTAACATAGTTTGTGACCCATTTCAAGTATAATCTGAAGCCAGAAGTCATGCTAGATCAGCTCATGAGGATCAAGCAAGATCTTCTTGAGTCTATTAAAAATTTTATATAGCGATGGAGCGCTACTTTGAATGAAATTCGTGAACCGATCATGGAAGGCCACTTGTTGGCAATCTTCAAAGGAGCAATTAATGACTTCATCAAGTCCAAATTGTATTATCTTGCTCCCCGCTCCCTCAGCCAAGCCTTCGCTTAGACTAAGAGCATCCAAGATGCAGTGGAGGCTAGCAAAGATCCTGCATATGTGGCCTACAAAAACACTCACAGTAAAAATAAAGACAAAAGCAAAGCTACGCAGACAACAGTAGTGACGGTTGCTGAAGGGGCCAAGAAGAAAAATAATAGCAAGAAAATATTGGTATAATCTGCTGAGCCAACAACTAGCTTAAGCAGTGCTAATCAAGAAATGCCTGCTGGCCTCGAAGCATCTCTGCAGCCAAGGCCTAAATTTTAGCATAAAGATCACTCAAATTACGCATCTTTACCTATGAAGCCCTCTAAACTTCTAAAATAATTACTGGGAACTGGCCATATTAGACATAAGACGGTGTCTAAGGAGGCTCTTAAAAGCCATAGATGTCATTGTGAGTTTCTCAAGAATCCCTCCTTGGCCCAACCCAACAGACCGCCAGTTCCTAAGAACTTTAGGCTGGACCAATTCTGTGACTACCATCAATTGTGTGGTCATGACACAGATTACTGTTGGGCATTAAAAGATGACATTCAATTTTTGATAGACCAAGGTGACCTGATCCTGGACAGCAGTAGTCCAGCACGCCCAGAGAACCAAGCCATGCATGTGTACCGAGACCCATTAAACGCCAACAACGCAGGGTACACAATTAACATGGTAAGAGAAGAGGGCGATGGTCAGCCACAGCTGAGACAACCTTTTGTGTTACGAGTGCCCCCTCATCTACCCCTAGTAGCAGGTCCTTCAATGTTGATGAGTGATGGCCCAAAACGACCCTTTATCCTCCGAACCCATCCTTAGACTACTCCCCGATAGCCTACTATCATTGAAGCCATGGCCCAGTCTGCACCCATGCCCAAGGTGCCCTTTGTCATCAGGGTGTTGAAACCAACAGCAATCACTCCTGCACCAACGAAAACTTCTGAGTCGATCCCTCAAATTCAAGTCAACAGAAAAGAAGAAGAGAGTATGACAACTAACACAGCCAAGGATCGTCTTAAGATGGGGTTTCCCAAGCCTATGCCCCTCGTTTCCACGCCCTTGGAACCACTTCCCAAAGAGGCCAAAACCACACAAACATGAACACCTCCTCCTAATCATGCAAAACAAGGTCCTCGACTAAATACCACCCTTTCCCAGGAAATTCGCCTCTTGGGGAAAATGGAAGAGGAAAAGGGTGATAAATAACTAGATTGTGAGTGAGACCTCGTCAACACCTTTATGCAAGTCAAACAAGCTCTAAAGAAAAAGAATACAACACTGAGCCTCTATGACTTGCTCATGACGTCCCAAAAACATCGTGAGGTGATGGTTCGTATGCTAACATCTATACCTATTGATGAAAATATACCAGCAGATGAAAAGGAAATTCATTTTGTCATGTTACCTCTCACCGTTGAGAGACCTAAGCCTACCTCGTTGACCTTACATGATGAATCTATCAAGGATGACCTAGAAAAAGGTCAGGTGACAAAGGTGCCCATGTTCATCATCATCCGGGTCTGTCAACACTGAATCAGGAGGGTACACGTGGACGATGGGGTAGCCACCAACGTCATTCCCTATTCGATAGTGGATAAACTGGGCCTGATTGATCGGATTACTCCTACGAAGACATCATGCCTAAGGTCGTTCAATGGGACATGTGTGTAGGTCAAGGAGATGGTCCATATTAACTTTGTGGCAAGGGATCAATTCCCCGCAGACGTAACTTTCATCATAGTTGAAGAAATGCCTAGATTTAATTTGATCCTAGGAAGGTCTTGGTTAGCTCAACTGAGGGTTGTTTCATCACCCATCCATCAGGAGATCCATCTACCCTATGCGGGAGGGGAAGTAGTTATCCATGGTGTTGAAATGACCCCTTAGGCTATCAATAATGTGGAAATGGAACAAGGTTCAGAAATAGAAACACCCTAGGACCAACCCCTTATCCAAACATTTGAACCAGCCAAAAAAAAGGCTAATGACAGCCTAGCTTGGGCTGAACTACCATTCCAGGAAGAAGATGATGACATGAAGGAGCAGGGTCATAGATCCCCCTGCCCTTATGTGTCACTAAGCGTGAAAGCAGTTAAGAAACAACTATGGAGTTAGCAGATGAATCGTATGGCCTAACTATTACGCGACACATCTTTACGCTTTCCACACGCTATTCCATCCACATTTACCAGTTTTACTTGTTATACTTACACATATTATTTACTCTTTCCACTAGATATTCTATTTACATTTGTTAGATTTACTTGTTATACTTACGCATGTTTTTACACTTTCATTGGTTGTCTTGTTTACTTTATCTAAAACTACCAAAGTATTGGAATGGCCTAAAACTACCAAAGGCTTGGAATGGCCTAAAACTACTAAAGGCCCAAAACGGCTTAAAACTAAAAAATTTCATTTATGCTTTACGCTTGAATTACTTAGTAGCCTGTGATGCCTTCAAAACTAGTAAATCTATGTTAACGTCATGCTTAGAATTAATTGAGATTTTTCATAGCATCAAAACTTATTCAAACACGCTTCGCGTAATATGAAAACAAATAAGAACATTAAACTTAAGAAAATTAGACCAACAAAAAAGGCTTGCATTCAAACACATTAAAAGAAAAATATTGTCTTCTATTTCATCTCATCGTAATAAAACTTTAGCAAATAAGGCCATGCTATGCATTGCCTTTACCCCCACTATTCCCTGTATCTCCTATGTCCAAGTCTACTTCAGGCATATCATCCTCATAGGGGCCACCCTTTTCATGAGGAACCTTCTCGTGAGGATGGTCTTCTCTGTGAGGTTCTTCCACCTGGAGCTGCTTGCCATGACATTGCCATTCTCCATTTCGCTCTGTGTCCTATAAATCCCCCTCATTAGGATTGTCACCGTCATTACCTCCATCCTGTTGAGGATCCTCCTTAGGCCACTCCTATAATTAGACACGATACATACATTAACATCGCCACCAAGACTAAGTATGACAGAAAAGTAGTAAACACGATAATACTACTATTTACCTGCGATGGTCCTGCATTGGTAGCAAAAGGGACTTGCTCTAAGCAAACCCATAGTTGCTGCATGATTTCGTCCTCAGTTAGCTCAGACCAAACCCCATCCCTTGGACTAGTTCCAGCATTGACCTTACCCTTCTCTACAGGAGTCCATTGCACTGGTTTAGGGAAAAAAGATGGAGTGGTAGTCTCACCCCTAGGAAGGGTCATTTCTCTTTCTGGAGAGACATTCACTGTCACTTGCTCTTGGAACTTTTTGAATGCTTTGGAAGCACCAATGATGTTGAGGAATAGCTGAAGGGATTGAGCTTCAACAACAGCATCCCTGTAGTGTTGACGATAGGCAGTGATTTCCCATTTATAGACATGCTTATGATCTTTCTTTGCCTGCTCCTATTCCTAAACACTCGCACTAAAGTCCTTCCAGTCTTGGTTCTTCTAAGCTAAGAGGTCCATTTGCATTCGCTGTTCCACCAGTTCACAGCTGGTTTGGACACTATTCCTAACGATCATCCAATAATGGGCGTAATCAAAAACAACAGTCCACTAGTTCTCATTGTTACTTCCTTGAGCTTGCAGAAACTCGTTTCATGATTTTTGGTCCATTTTAGCCAGTTTATGGAATAGAGACATGAGATGATTGAGATTTCCAAAATATTTCAATACAAATATTGAAATAGCAAGATGTAATCTGAAAAGGTATTGATTCCTATCACTTGTTTTTTTAAAAAAGAAAGATATGGATTGGAAGAAAAGATGGAATGAATGAAAACAAAAATAGAATAACTGGAAAATCCTTGGATACTGGTAAAGAACAAGTAGGAGAAGGTAGTAGAAAATAGTGTTTCAGGCTACCGATATTTGTTCAAAAGTATCTGTGCTCTACCTCAAATAATTTGGAAAGAATTTCAAGAGAATAACGGTTGAACTTACCAAAGGTTCATGTAAGTTATTATGCAGTGATGAAACACAGAATTTTATGATTCAATTTTATTTGATTAAAGAAAGCTAGTTACGTCAAAAAGTAATGCGAATATTGATGAAAACCAATTCATCAATGAAATAATATTATGGTCACTTTTCTTTTGCCATTGGCTTGGGGTTGTTCCTACTACTTCCACCTCAATCAATTATCTGCAACTCAGCGACATCACTCTACCATCACCATTTTCATTTTGTTGCTGTTGTGAAAACTGCCGATGCATTTCAGATCGAGCTCTGCGAGAAGAGGAAATTCTTGTGAAGTTGCGGAGGATTTTTGGTGGGTTTGAGCCAGCCATGGAGTTTGAGGATTATTTTCCTGCGATTGCGGAGAAATTAGGGGCCGATGAGTTCATGGCGGAGATGTGCAAGGGCTTCAAGCTTCTAGCGGAGCCTACGACGGGAATGATAACGTTGGCGAGCCACGCAGAAATGGTACAATTTTGGGTCTGGATTCACTCTCCAACGTCGATCTACAGGCCATTCTCAGGGAGGGTGATTTTGATGGCGACGATGCTCTATCACAGCGCGAGTTCTGCATCATGATAATTCAGCTCAGCCCCACTTTCATGGATGCTACCGATGAATGGTTTCAGTGGGCACTCACTCAGGAGTAGCAACTCTAAAAATTTCGAACATGGCTTCTTGTATAACGTTCTGAGAATGTCTCAACTGATCATGGATTTCCAGCAGAAGTGATTCATGATTCTGTAACATGATTTCTAAAAACTATGTAGACACATTCGTGGAGGAAATGAAATTCTAGTTCTTGTTTTTGTTCTGCAATTACAAAAAAAAAACAGCAGGAAGCCCTAAGCGAATTTGGGGAAAAACAAGACAAATTCTAGGAAACTGAAACCCTATGTTTAGTACATCATTTTATTTCTTCCAAGAAAATCCTTTTCCCTCTCTCTTCAACAACTAAACACCACAACGATCCCGGATGCAGCTGCAGAGCCTTCTCCTGTGGTGGCAGTTGGTAACGATTTTGGCAGGACCTTGTTGTGCGGTGGAAGTTCAAACATACGGTTTTGGTTGAAACAACACTTTAGATCTTGGTTACAGCATGTGTCAGTTCTTATAGGTTTTGCGAAGAGATAAGAGAAAGGAGAAAACGAACCAGCCGATTACGCTTGCTGTTCTGGAACTGTTGCTAATTATCTGCGTGATTTACCAGGGAAGACAAAGAAGATTTATTTATAGCCATTAACTCTGCTGCTTTCAGTCACATTTACACCAAGGTGTATGTAAAATTATCTTATTACTACCACTCATTTATAACTTTACGAAAGCATCGATGGTTAAAATATCTAACAAATTAATCAACATATATACATATATATATATAATAACCATTAAATTAAGTACCT
>MNCI01016873.1:39343-105012 GCA_015680685.1 Gnetum montanum | reverse complement strand
GCATATGCTAAAAAAGGATGTCCAAGTAGAGAAAACACCAGAATCAGAGAGAGCTTTATCAAAAATTAAAAAGGCTATACAAGAGGCTCCATATTTGGTAAAGCCTAGACTTAAAGAAGATTTTTGGTTATATTCTTTTGCTTCAAATGATTCTATCGCTGCCGTTCTAACACAAAAGGACAATGAAAGTCAAGATGAACCAATTGGATTTTTTGGGTATCAGTTGAAAGGTTCAGAGTTGAATTATTCAGACTTAGAGAAACAAGCTTTCGAAGTTATCAAAGTACTTCAACATTTTAAATATTATTTGGAAATTTCATTAGTTCACATTATGCTAATTGAACCTACAGTCAAGCGATTCCTATCCCAAAATGAGATTGGATTAAAAAGAGAAAAATGGCTTATAAAGTTACAAAGTTTTAGATTTTCATTGAAAATATGGAAGACAATTAAGGGAATGGGATTAGCTAAGTTAATGACTAGAGAAATGGAAGTATGTACCCTTGACACACATGAAGAGAATTGGTATGATGAAATTCTCGAATTTCTTAATACAAGGAAAATTACAAATAACTTAACTACAAGTCAAAAGAGAGCTTTCTTCAAAAGAGCACAAAGATTTGTTGTTATGGATAGAATATTATATAGAAAGGATTTTCGGGGAGTTTTATTGGAATGTGTTCATAATGATCAAATTAGTTTCATTTTGGAACAATGTCATGATCATTTGAATCTATTTTATGAATCCCCTAAGTTGACTATGCAACATATACTTCGATATGGATATTACTGGCCTTCCATGTATCAAGACATTAGTTCAAAAATTAAAAAATGCTATAAATGTCAAATTCATGGGCCCAAGATTAAAAAGGCTAGAGCCCCTTTAAAGCCAGTAGTGGCAGAAAGACCATTTCAGCAATGGGGTTTGGATTTTATTGGTACAATTACTCCTTCAAGAGCTGGACACAAGTTTATTCTCACAGCTGTTGAGTATTTCACTAAATGGTCTGAAGCAAAGGCTCTAAGAGAAATTTCGGCATCAGATGTGATTAAGTTTCTAGAAGATCAAATTCTAAGTAGATTTGGTCTACCTGAAGTGTTAGTATCAGACAATGGACCTGCTTTCAAATCCGAAGAGTTTATTCGATGGGCATCTGAACAATCCATTTTCTTATTTTCCTCATCAAATTATTATCCTCAAGGAAATGGCCTAGCAGAATCCACCAATAAAAATCTTATCACTTATATCAAGAAATCGATGGATGGGAATCCAAGAAATTGGATTGATTATCTACAATTCGCATTATGTTCAGATCGAATTAAATTCAACAAAGTTATTGGGACATCACCATATAACTTAGTCTATGGTTTGCCAGCAAGAATTACAAACAAGATTATAAGCTTAGCTTCTGAATTTGTATAAAGATATAGTGAAAAGACTGATAAAGATAGAAGTTTCATGACTTTACTTATTAAAAGAGAAGCTGAAGTAGATAAAGCGAGGGATAATTTATTAAAAGATGGTTTGATAGGAAAGCTCTGAAAAGAACTTTTAAGATAGGGGACCTTGTTCTATTATGGAATATGAAGAAACCAAATAAGTTTACCCCGACATGGATTGGTTCCTTTCAAATTACAAAGCAATTGTCAGAGGATACTTACAAATTATCAACCTTGGATGGCATGGAATTGCAATTTCCATATAATGTTTTACATATAAAACATTATTTGGGACAATTTCATATAGCTTGAAGATGTCATTACATAAAATAATATATGTATATAGTATTATCTAAATATTACTAGAAGTGTAGTGTCCATTATTATATTTAATTATGCTTTATTTATATTTGGAATATTATTTTTCCTCAAGTGAGGCAAATGGAATTCTACAAGTTTGACAAGTGGGGAAGGTGACTCATCCACGACTTAGTGGGGATTGTGACAAATGGTTTGAATGCCTAAAAGGAAGGAAGCTTGGTTGAAGACACTTGGGTGGGAGTTCAAATTTTTAGCACCTATAAAAAGAGGGTTAGATTGCTTAAGATTTCATCATCTTTCAATTCAAGTTTGGTAGTGAAATTTAGAGAGAGCTAATGGAGTTTGAGAGAGCAATGAAAAAGCCTTTTATTCCATATGTGATGGGATGTTGCCCTGAGCATGTATTGAAGGCTTATCTAAAGGCTAGATTTTGTGGAGTTCCAAAAGAGTGTTCTTTTATAGCTTGGTTATCCGATGAATTTTCTTTTCTCACTAGAGGTTTGGATATAGAGTCCAATGTTTGGGGCAATATCAAGATTGTTCCAAAGAAGAAGAAAAAGAAGAAGAGCCACCAACCTATGAAGAGTCATCATGGGGATGGGGAGAAGCTTTGGTCTCCTGAGAGGAAAATGAAGGACTTAATGGAGAAGAACAAAAGAGCTCATCCGAAAAAGAAAATGAGAAAAGTATTGAAGAGAAAGCTCCAATAGATCAAGGTGAGAGCTCCACCAAGCTAGAAAGCAATAGGAACGCCTTCATCACATCAGAGATTTCCTATGAAACAGTTAGAGAGATGAGGATTCCCACTAGGGTAACCCTCACAATTCAATTTCCATCCCAAGAATAGTCCATAAAGGACTTGATAATGTACAATTTGTTATGTACAATTTGATTTTCTCCTAGGAATGAGGTTTTTGATCCATCTCACCTTATGTTAAATGGGAATTTTCCTCTAAAAAAGATTTCTATTCAGCTGTAAAAATTCAATGAAAATTTCAGTATGTTTTAGTTTGGAAGTGAGGTTGCACAAGTTTATTTAAGCTTTTAAGGGGGCAGAAATGTAGGCCCATTTTAGCCATTTTATGGAACAGAGACATGAAATAGCAAGATGTAATCTGAAAAGGTATTGATTCCTATCACTTGGTTTTTTTAAAAAAGAAAGAGATGGATTGGAAGAAAAGATGGAATGAATGAAAACAAAAATAGAATAACTGGCAAATCCTTGGATACTGGTAAAGAACAAGCAGGAGAAGGTAGTAGAAAACAATGTTTCAGGCTACCGATATTTGTTCAAAAGTATCTGTGCTCTGCCTCAAATAATTTGGAAAGAATTTCAAAAGAATAATGCTTGAACTTACCAAAGGTTCATGTAAGTTATTATGTGGTGATGAAACACAGAATTTTATGATTCAATTTTATTTGATTAACGAAAGCCAGTTATGTCAAAAAGTAATGCGAATATTGATGAAAATCAATTCATCAATGAAATAATATTTTGGTCACTTTCCTTTGTCGTTGGCTTGGGGTTGTTCCTGCTGCTTCCACCTCAATCAATTATCTGCAACTCAGTGACATCACTCTACCATCGCCATTTTCATTCTGTTGCTGTTGTGAAAATTACTGATGCATTTTAGATCAAGCTTTGCGAGAAGAGGAAATTCTTGTGAAGTTGCGGAGGATTTTTGGTGGGTTTGAGCCAGCCATGGAGTTCGAGGATTATTTGCCTATGATGGCAAAGAAATTAGGGGTCGGAAAGTTCATGGCAGAGATGTGCAAGGGCTTCGAGCTTTTGGCAGACCCTGCGATGGGAATGATAACGTTGGTGAGCCACGCAGAAATGCTACGATTTTGGGTCTGGATTTGCTCTTCGACGTTGATCTTCAGGCCATTCTCAGGGAGGGATATTTCGATGGCGATGGTGCTCTATCACAGCGTGAGTTCTACATCATGATAATTCGGCTCAGCCCTGCTTTCATGGATGCTGCCGATGAATGGTTTCAGTGGGCACTCACTCAGGAGTAGCAGCTCTAAAAATTTGGAACTTGGCTTCTTGTATAATGTTCTGAGAATGTCTGAACTAATCGTAGATTTCCAAAAGAAGTGATTGATGATTTTATAATGTGATTTCTAAAAACTATGTAGACACATTCGTGGAGGGAATGAAATTAAGGTTCTTGTTTTTGTTCTCCAATTTCAAAAAAAAAATGTAGGAAGCCCTAAGCGAATTTGGGGCAGAACAAAACAAATTCCAGGAAACTGAAACCCTATGTTCAGTACATCATTTTCTTTCTTCCAAGAAAATCCTTTGCCCTCGCTCTTTAACAACTAAACACCACAACGATGCTGGATGCAGTGGCAGAGCCTTCTCCCGTGATGGCAGTTGGTAACGATTTTGGCAGGACCTTGTTGTGCGGTGGCAGTTCAAACATACGGTTTTGGTTGAAAGAGCAATTTGGATCTTGGATAGAGCATGTGTTAGTTCTTACAGGTTTTGTGCAGAGATAAGAGAAAGGAGAAAATGAACCAGCCAATTATGCCTACTATTCTAGAACTGTTGCTGATTATCTGCGCGATTTACCAGGGAAGACGAAGAAGATTTATTTATAGCCATTAACTCTGCTGCTTTCACTCACATTTACACCAAGGTGTATGTAAAATTATCTTATTACTACCACTCGTTTATAACTTTACGAAAGCATCGGTGGTTTAAATATCTAACAAATTAATCTATATATATATAATAACCATTAAATACCTATAGTGTGAAGCNNNNTAACTTCCTAACTCCCTAACTACATAACTTCCTCCTAACTAGATGGGTAAGTTGTAACCTCCTTACTTGGGAGAAAAGTTAGCTAGGATATTTTGGAATGTAACCACCTTGGAACCCTTTAAAAAGGAGGATATACTTTGGGAAGGGTACAAGCTAGCATTGGGGTCTCATACATCACACTTTTGAGAATACATTGGGATCACACTTGGGCTCTCACTTGGAGACACACTTTGGATTTTGGGAAGAGCTTGTAAGAAGAAATTGTGAACGATTGCTTAATGGCTTGCTAAATAAAGGATTTCAGCCTCTTTGTCATGGTCCTGTGAGTTATATTTTATTTTTATCTTGTTTAAATTGTTTAGCTAGTGGTTTAGATAGTATCATCCTTGGCAAGTAATTTTGGGATTTTTAGATTGCTCTTATCATTCTTGTTGCCCGATATGAAATTTCTGTTAAAATTTTTCCATAGAAGCGGTTGTGTTTAAAAGCTTTAAGAGCATTTTAGTAGTAAATTTTATTATTGTGCAACGTATAGGAACTACTATTGAGATCTTTGTAAGAGAGCCTCTGTTTGTAGTCATGTCGTTGAACGATTCAGTAGTCAAGAGGGTTCAGAATATCTTTGGTATTTTGATGGGACTAGAATAGCTTTTTTTTTTATCCTTAAAGTGAATCTCTATGGTATTTCAATCAAAAATTGTCAAGTCTTTCAAAGGTTCTGTTGAATGAAATTGTTGACGTCCATTATCTAGCCAAAATGGAGTCTTGTACGTGATAGTTTATGCAGCAATTTTTTGATAGCATAGTAGGATTGTCTTGAAGAAATTGCTTATTTGAGCCTTGTAAGTTTGAACAACTCGTAGATATTGAATTTGGGATAGCTTTATTCCGAAGTGTTTACTCATGTCATTTTACCTTGTTTAAATATTTGAGGTCTACACAAATCTGCTTTCTTTTCTATCTATTTCCATCGAATCTTGCTCTATTTCTAGTTTTCTTGTGGAACTATCTCTTTCTCTACGGAAAATTAGAAGTAGATTCACAGATTTGTGCTCAAATGTTTTTGCAAAATTTTATTTGTTACAAGTAGGTATTATAAGGACCACATAGACTAGGCAATTGAACAAAATAGGAACTCTCAACAACTCACAGTACTTTGCAAAGTTGGCTGAACCTCTTTAAGATAAGTCATTTGTAGTTTACACACAACGCAATTGTTTCATTTTTTCACAACCGCACACCACAATAGCACACACACATACTCACATTAACTACTAAGTTTATTTGGAGGTATCTGGGCCTTGGTGTTGCCAGAGACCAGCAAGCACCTAAATCTTGTTCGAGGACACTCATTGGCAGTCCACCTCTTCACTAAAAGCCACCCTTTCCTTCTCTGACCTTTGGAATCTCTTTCAAAGGTCTTCATTCATGTTATAACATTCCCATAAGGAGCGAGTCAAACATACAACACATTTACGCATCTCGTCATAAATGCTGCGCAGCACGACGGTCGCTTCCGATGATGGTTCGGGGGCATCTACATCAATAGGCTCCGACGGATCCCATCTAAGGTGAGCTCTTAGTAACATAAAATAAAAAATAGGCATAATTGATAGCATAATTCCATGATTTAATAACCCCTATGTGATGAGCATGACGTATCAGCTCCAAGATCGACTCGCTTCAAACTATCGATCATGTCATTGACGACACCTTCCATGAAGGCGGATTTATCAAGAAATTCCCCCCAAGATTGGGTTGCCAATGCTGATGGGGGTATTCTCTGATCACCTATTACGCAGAAAAAATTACATATTAATGCATAATAGAAATGTCATGATGACTGGTAAAACTTTCAAAAAATAGTAGCGTAAAGTCTATCATTCACCAAAACCAACTTGAGTACCAAAACACTTACCCTTTCCAGTCCCAACCGATAGAACTTCGGCATCTTCTACTACTCCTTCCACTTCATGCACAAGAGCTTGTGCACTCCTAGATTTATTAACTGGGGCCTCTTCTTCTAAGACTGAGGTCCCCTCTCTATGCCACAAAACCATAGCCCTTGTCTCAGGGGTTAACTGCTGCACAACCTTCTTCCTCACTATCACTCAACGTAGTTAGTTAACATAGAATTTCACTTTTGTTTAACAAATGTTACGCCATACAACAACATCTTTACAAAACACACTTATAAATATTAACACATTTCGCTACTTACCAGTTGGAGGATGACTCCTTTGAAATCTAACTTGCACCTTCCTCCCCACGCCACCAACTGGCTCGGTAGTTTCATCGGTCAAGCGAAGCCTCTTCTATCGTCCTGACGAATCCACTATTTTGATCTCCAAATTCTTCCCTCTTGATGCATCACCGGTGTAAGAAGGGAGTGCTCCACCCATGCTATCTTAACCTCAAGTTCGAGGTGCCACCGTATTCTTAGTTGTTACTGATAATGACTTCCCAATTCCCTCAGGAGGGTCCTCTGACCAGATAGTGCTGAAAACATTGAAGATCCAAGGTTTGGAGAGCTGGTCATGGTCCTACTGCACCCAGACCCCATTCCGCTGGACTACTAGAAATTCAGTGAAACACTGGAAGCAGGCTATAAAGAAGGTGAAATGCACATTGAAATGGGACTCAAGCTTCTTACGAAGCTTGAACATCTTAGCGCGTAAGCCTTCGGCAAAATAGCTTGCCCAATCGAACCGAGTCCCCTCTTCCATGACCTCTCGCATGATCTGTGCCTATTCTATGGTAAGGAATCTCCTCTACAAGAGTGCCTTGGGAAAGGACTAGGCTCAAAATAGGGGATAAATGGTGTTGGCCACCTACAACTTGATTTTGTTAGTAGGGATTCCCTTTGTTTCCTTCTTAACACCCAACCACTCCTCTATCTCTTCTTGGCATTTAGTGCTCCTCTTTGTCTTTTCCTCTATAGGAAAACCATCGGAGGGGACGCCAAAGAGGTTAGTGAACAGTTGAGTATCTAAGTCAAAATTTACGCTCACATTATGTACGCGTATGCAAAGACGCTCAGCCTCCTCGCTGAAGGAGTTGGTTAGAGTCAGCATTTCACCAGCGGTGACATCAAGGATAATAGCCAAGAAAAAGTCCATCAGTTCAGCTTCCCGAAGGTTATTGATCAAAATAACTGGGGTTGCTCTATGGCCAAGCCAGCGTTGTGCCTCCTTTATGTCACCATAGTGGAAGAAGATATTGTTAGCCTCGCAACTGGAGGCCCTAGTTGTAACTTTCCGTGATTCCCTAACTGCTAACACAAAACAACAGTTGAGTCAAGATAACACAGAACAATAAGACAACTTTATATATCACTTCAGCCAATAACATTGTACGTTTAATCATTGTAACATGGCTTTTCAGATTCGAACGGTAAAGGAAATGGAGGGATTTTCCTTTGCACATCTGTGATAGTGAGAGGAGGGTCCAAAGTCCACTCATTGTCCAACCATTTGAGTTTCTTACATTTGGTAAAAAATTCAGAGTAGCAGACAGGGTACTCTAGAATCTCAAAGGCTAATTATCCCATAACGCTGGCTTGTACATTGCTGGTGGAAGTAAATTCCTTTATGGCCCTTTCAGCTAAGGCCAATGTATCATTACAAATAGACCACTGTCATTGATAAATAACCTATACCAGACAAAGTAGCATATTACTAATCTACATCCAATACAAATTTAAATAGTAGATGACATATTATACAGTATAGCAAAAAAGAAATAGGAAATAACTTACCTGCTCGCATAATACACAATGCCGGGTGGATTCTGAAAGTAGGTCCCGAGATGCTAGGCCATAAACAAAGTGTTGTAAGCATGATAATAGTTGAACCTAGACATATCCCAGATCCAACTCAAATGCCTCAAACCTTTGGCACTCTGTTCGCAGTCTTTCGCTCACACAGTTTCAATGGCACCATCTATCAAAAACATCAGAATGCTTTGTGTAGACACAACCAGCAATGTTTCTAAAATAGTCGCAGCTATATCGCTTGGTAAATGCGACCAGACGATTACGCTATAGTTGCGAAGAAAGAATTGCAAAAACTCCCGTGTGCCCCTTCGGAACCATACGACCTTCTTCTTTACACAAGCATGAGGAGGAGGAACATTGGCCACAGGACGATGTAGATAGCATAAGACGCCCACGATGTCCAAAACAATCAGGACGGGCTTTAGCATAATACTGTGAAACGAAACATATTACTATTAGAAAAACTAGTTAGACATGTACCCAAAAAACTACACTGAAGATGCATGGCTAAAATCACCTAAACCCTTGCAACATCTCAAGGTTTGTCCTTGACAACGGTGATGAAAGAAAAATTGCGTACTCCTTCAGTGTAACAAATAACTATTACAGATACGTAGAAACCCTGATTATGCTATGCATGCTTAAAATTTTTTAGTTATGCATCACATCTATACGATACTACTCCATATTATTCAAAAATTCATGACAATACAAAGTTCGCCCCTAGGGTAATACAACAAAATATGATGGCTTAGTCTACGTAAACAAATATTAATGCCTGACATGACATACACACTTGAAATAGATCCAGCCATGAAATTGCAAACAAAAATAACCATATTGCAAAGAAAAAATGTGAAATAAAAAAGGGGGAGGAGGGACTTTCCGGTTAAATGGAGTGACCTCCAGAGTTTTAACTTTGGCCTGTGAGACCCATTGTAAACTGTCCTAAACCTCATCTATCTTTGCCAATTTTGTATTCTTCCCTCTAACTTCAGGTGCCATAACTACAACCGAATGAAATCTTCATAAAATCGTTTGCTTTTGTCTTTTTCGTGTTCTCTTCCTGCTATACCCAAATTCAAATTCACAATATTTGTAACCTATTTTGAATGAAGGCACCGGCTTATGAGTGCAATGTTCAAAATCAGTTTTTCTTTCTCCACTTAACCGATATGGAAGCTTCCCAAAAACACCAGTGTCAGTATGACATGAAACGCAAAGATCAAGGCATTAATTTCATAAATATCGCATAAGCCATGGTCCGAAATGACCTTAAACTAATGCATAGTTATCACCTCGTAAACCAACAACATTAATTACAGCCTGTACAAAAAAAAGAAAAAACAAACAAAATTGTTTTTTTAAAATCAGTCTTTCAACACGCTAGATGCCACGTTACACCCTTTACGTTACTTTATAGAATGGATCACGCTAGCATCTAGGAAATCTGGCTCGTCATTTTTTTTCTTTCTACACATATTTGTAATGGTCCACTAAGACTTTAAACTAGAAACTTCTCTGATACGCAATACTAAATCTTATTGTTTCAACGAATCGACAGAGAGGGAAACAGTATAACAACTTCCATTTTTAGTCTTTTCTCTTTTTTTTTCTTCTTTTTTTAGGACGTTTGGCAAATGGACGCAGCCTTATTCGTACCCTTAACCTTGGCAGGCCCATATGGAGAAACCATTAGATAGCTCGATTGCGTGTTGATAGGAATGGACCCTTCACCTTATGACATAACCATAGCAACATCGGAAATATCCCTAGATTGGCCAGAACATATGGCCCAGACTCTAGACTTGGAAGCTAATGATGTGACCGAGGACTCTCTCGAGGAGATCCCTATGGTTACACATAAAGGTGAGAAAGAAACCCTTAAAGTTAGCTCCCTGCTAGACCAATAGAAGCGAAGTGACATAACGTAAGTGCTCCAAAATAACACTGTTGTATTCACGTGGTCATATGAAGATATGTCAGGATTAGACCCGAGACTAATACAGCGTAACATAATTCTAGACCCACACATCAAGGTAGTTAGACAGAAGGCATGAAAGATTAAGCCAGAAATCGTGCTAGCAATGCGTAATGAAATTACTAAGTTACATCATGCTGGTTTCATTCGTGCAGTTGATTACTCAGATTGGGTGTCCAACATTGTGGTTGTTTCTAAGAAAACAGGGGAAATACGCATATGCATAGACTTTTGGAATCTAAACAAAGCCATGATTAAAGATAATTTTCCATTACCGAGTATTGACTAGCTGATTAATACAACAGTTGGTCACGTGCTCCTGTCCTTTATGGATGGGTTCTCAAGCTATAATCAAATCCGTATTAACCCAGAGCATCAATTAACTACAGCATTCATGATACCCTAGGGAACCTTCTTCTACACTATGATGCCTTTCGGGCTAAAAAATGCTGGAGCAATGTATCAACGAGCCATGACGTACATCATTAGCGACTACCTCTTAGGAAAAGTGAACGACTACGTAGATGACATAGCTATCAAGTCTATGAAGTCAAAGGACCATTCGGAAGACCTAGAGTTAGTCCTCAAACAATGTCTCAAGTATGATCTACGGCTCAACCCAAAGAAATGCGTATTCGTGGTCAAAATCGGACGCATGCTATTGTTTGTGGTATCGAAAGGTGGGATCCGAGTCAACCTTGACAAGGTTAAAGCCATCATTGATTTAACACCACCTAAAAACCTCAAAGAATTATGTGGGTTACATGGTAGGCTACAATTTATCAAGCGGTTCATTTCAAAGTTGACGGATAAACTACACCCTATGCAACATCTCCTTAAGAAGGGTGTCAATTTTGAATGGACCAATGATTGCCAGTGTTCATTTGATAGCTTAAAACAAGAGCTGCAACATTTACCAATGGTTTTCCCACCACAAAGGGATCAACCTTTTTACATCTATTTAGCAAACTCATACATGTCTCTAGCTATGTTACTCTGACAAAAAAGGAATGATGGGTCAGAAGCCCCTATCGACTATCTTAGTCACGCTCTCTTTGCGTACGAAGCATAGTATAATGAAGTAGAGCGTAACTGTTTGGCATTAGTTTTCGCACTTAAAAAATGTAGGCACTATCTTTTTCGTAGCCAGGTTAATATAATTTGCAAAAACAATGTTCTACAAGCTATCTCAAACAATTTGTATGAGAGTAGTAGGATAGGTCGTTGGAAGGCTATCACGGCTGAGTTCGATTTGCATTATATTGGCCAAACGTCTGCCAAGGGTCAAGCCATAGCTGACCAGCTCGCAACATCACCTGTTAATGATCAAGCTACGATAGAGCCAGAATTTCCAGATGAACATGTACACAGTTTAATCCTTGTATTGACAGGCCTCGAAGCTACGCTACACTTCGACGGAGCTTCGACTACTAGAGGCGGCAATGCTTCCGCCGTTATTATGCTCTCCCTTGAGGATGTGCATCTACTGTCTTACCACCTAGCCTTCTCTTGTACGAACAATGTGGTAGAGTACGAGGGACTCCTCAGAGGATTGCTGATGGCCAGGGAACTTAACGTTCAACACTTGGCGATTCGAGGCGACTCGATGCTTGTCATTAATCAGATCATAGGAGTTTATGCTTGTAAAGCTATGCATTTTCAGCCTACCATGATATGGCTAGAGATCTCCTGAAACAATTTATGACAACTGATGCCCAACATGTGCCACACTACGAAATCACTGTGGTCGATGCACTGGCTACACTAGCACTAAATGTGCCACCACATTTGTTTGCCACTTGGCCCACTATAATGATGGAATGTATAGATCCAGTCATTTAGGCAACGTTAATCTCTTCACTGAATATGGGAGAAACGCTAGAATGGTATGAGAACATTAAGACCTACCTGCTGCATGGTGAACCACCACATGAGCTAACACACACATAACAGGACACAGTACGAAAGCATGCCAGGAAATACGTCATCATCGAAGACAACACTCTCTGTAGGTGTTCTTTTGATGGAGTACTGCTAACCTATATTAATAATGATCAATCAAAACGGATAATTAGTGAAGTTCACGAAGGGCTATGCGGAGGACACGTAGCCCCGTGAGTGATGGACGCTAAAATCAGATGCCTAGGGTATTACTGGTCATACATGGAAAAATAATGCCTCACTAAAGTTAAGACATGTGACACGTGCCAATGTTATGTGAATCTAATACACATGTCACCAACAGAGTTACACACCACGTAGATTACTTGGCCATTCCAAAAATGGGGACTAGATATCATAGGCCCCATCGTGCCTAAATCTTTCACAAAACATAGTTTCATTATCACTGCCACTGAGTATTTTATGAAGTGGGTTGAAGCTATCCCCTTACAAAAGATCACATCTCAATAGGTCTGCCATTTCATCTTAGATAATATAGTAACTAGGTTTGGGCTTCCTATGACAATTTTGATCAATAATGGGCCACAATTTAGTAGTATCGAAACCAAATCTTTTTGCGATAACCTTGGCATCATGAAATCTTTTTCCTCACCCTATTACCCGCAAGAAAATGGTCAGGCATAGGCAACAAGCAAAGTAATCATCAATCTGCTCAAGAAGATGATCAATAACAATAAGAAAAGGTGGCATGAAAAGATCCTTTACGTGCTATGGGTGTATCGTACTACGTGCAGAACAGCTACAGACAGGACGCCCTATAGCCTAGTCTATAGATCCGAAGCGATATTGGCCCTGGAATTATAGGTTCCTTTATTGCAGATGGTCCTCTCCATAGTTATAAATGAGACTCAACACAATGAGTCCAAGATCGTAGATTTAGACTCAGTGGAAGAGAAGCACATCTAGATGCTTGATACCATCGAAAGATATCAGGATAAGCAAAGACAAAAGCACTAACATAATCTACATCAGTGACCGATCAAGAATGGAGACTTGGTCCTCAAAGCCATTCGCGAACCAGTAGGTAAATTCTTCGCAAACGAGGAAGGTCCTTTCCTCGTCATCGACGCATACAGCAATGGAGCATTCAAGTTAGCTGATATCAATGACCAAGAGCTACCGAATCCAGTGAATCATTTGTATCTAAAGCGGTATTACATCTAAGCATCAACTCCGCCTAAGCGCAAGGTAAGCCAACGTCTGCTATAACTCTAAACTGGCAAAGTTGTACATGTCTGCTATGACGCTAAACTGGCAAAGTTGTACACATCCCCTATGACGTAAAAATGGCATTTCTTGCGTGCATCTGCTATGATGCTAAACTGGAAAAATCTTTGACTGTCCACCATGACTCGAAACTGGCAAAGGTAAGCACCCGTTTGCTGAGACGTAAAACTAGCAAAAACTTGTCCCTAGGTCACGTCATGAAACTGACACCCATAGCATGATCTGCTAAGACCATAAATCAGCTCATCCGCCGTCCACTATGACATAAAACTAGCATACTACAGTCCGCCCAGACTCTAATCCGAGACCATCGTCTGCTGGGACTTAAAACTAGCGGAAACAATCTACCAAGACTTAAAACTGAAAGTTGCTTACCAATAGTACATACACCAAATGAGCGTGATCATTCTTGCATGGCATCCCTACCAGATGAAGCGGGTAGAACGATCGGACAAATCTAGCATTGCTACTCGACCAGCATCCTACTGACCCCTTGGAGATGTTGCTACAATAGCCACTCTGTGATAGTAGCTCCCAGGGTTAGTCTTGCCGTCAAAAGCCCCAAGGAAGCTATGGTCGCCCATGGCCTTGGTGGTCTCCACCCATCGCCGTCACCATATTCTGGCTTAGCAGACTCATCTGACTGGTTCTTTGGCCAGTCACTTGAGTAATATAAGTCTGGTTTTCAACGGTGAATTCCTAAGCCATAGCATCAACATTGGGACCCTTGCTTCTTGTTGTGGTTCCTTCTCCACAGCCTGACTTCTCCTCCTTGTTCTAGGCAGTTCTTGTTTCAACAACCTCCCTGTGGCAAGGGCGATCAATGACGTCCTTCTTTTTCTATTATGTTTGTAGGTCACTTGCTGCGATGATGTTGTTCGGAGGATACAGTCAATGAAGAGCGAGGTGTTGATAGTCGTTCTGCGGTGGTGGCTCATATTTGCCTAGCTACTTGGGGGTGCAAACGCTACCTCTTCCCCTATCGCATATCTTATTTTGGCTTCCCTTATCCTTACATTTATCTTTCCTTCCCTTCTCTAATCATACAAAATGTGAATATTAAATCAAGTCTTTCGCATCATCATGTCCACAAATAGATGTAACAAAATTCACATAGTGGAATACAGTTTGTATTCAAAAAAATAAAAAAAGATGGGCGTAACTTGGCAAAATGAATGTAAAACAACTCGTCCAGGCCATGCGGGCATAACACAACTCACCAACGCAAGCCCTTCATACACAATATGATAGTGTAACCTTTCGCAAATACACTAGCGAGAGGATGGAATGACTTGTTCACAAAAACTTTCATGTTCACATGTTTGAGTCTACCCCGAACCTCCCTCCTTTCACTCTTGTAGAAAAATTCCTATATTCTCTTCTTCCCCTTATCTTCCCCTTGTCCCTACACTTTTGGGTTTGACAGAGTGACATTTGAGTAGTCGTCAACAGATGTTGTCGATGCCTTCATCTCTCTGGTGTTTCGTATTCTTTCTCGATGTCTTTTGGGCAGCCCCTCTGAACGTCAACAAAGAGGGGCCATTGAAACATCGTGGAAATTGCAAGGCTTCGACGGTTTGGCCAAATCTTGTGATTTAGGTGAAGAATGTGTGACAGAACGCTGCTTAGCAAGTTCTTTCTTTAGTCAAAGGTTTATTTCGCCATCATACACAGCGCAGCGTGATGAACTCTGGAGAACAGAACAAGACCAAGGGGGCGTAACAGCAAATCTTCAATCGTGCAAGTTTCTTGTGCTACGGGGATCTTAAGTCGGCTTATTACGCTACGTTATGCAACATAGCATAAATTCATATAATGCAGCATTATGACAGAAGGTAGCTCATTGTGACAATTGACAAACCAGCAAAGTCCCAGGACTTAAGCAATAGCATGCAGTTTATCGTATATCTCACATTTTCAGATAAAGGGGTAATTACGCTGCATTACGTAATGTAGCATAAATAAACCCCATAAGAATTAAATAGAGAGCAAAGGAAGCACTGCGACAGCACCCTTTCGCAAGATTTACCTTGTTACGCTGAGTTATGCTACGTAGCATAATTTGGTGTGACGTAGCGTAATCCATTACAATGCCACGTAGTTAAAGAAACAGTTTGTCACAAGGCTCAAACAAGAGTGGCTTATGACACGCTACGTAGTAAAGCGTAATTCAGCGTAATTTGGCATTACGCCATAGACTTCAAGCATAAGAACATCAATTCAACAACAATTTGTAAGTCCAGGATACATGTCATCCACACCGCATTTTTCTCCTGATCCTTAACCTTATAAATGTCTCAGTTGATGGAAAAGAAAAGGTGGAATTTTCCAAGGGCAAAAGGTTGACGAGCTTTTCTGTGTGGGCAGCTTCCTCCCATTAGTGATTGTTGGGGAGATTTTGGCAAAAGATCGATAGGGAGATGATTGTTGAGCATTTTGCCATCAGGCCTGACCTCCTTGTGCTCAGATTGGTTTGAACAAGGTAGATCAATCCTTACCTGCTTTGCTTTTTAACCGCTTTCTTGTCATTGGCACACGCTTTGTACCAACCAAAATCATTATATTGAATACATTTCATTCGTGAGTGAATCCCCTATTCTGGGATCACTTATGTTCTAAATCTGGACAGCTGTGTCCCATCTATACGTATTTTGCAAATGGTTCCGATTTGATTATATCGTTCTCAACCCTTTTTGAAGTTAACAATATTATATTTTCTCATGACAATCCATTATTTTGTCATTTAAATATCACAAAAAATTCGTTCCATTTTACTGATCAAGTAAGTCCCTATCTGATCAACTAGACCATTCAAGGCACCTCGGATTCGTTCTCTCCAGAACGGCCCTTGCACGAATCTGAGGTTAGAACTATGTACACGAATCTCTGCTCGGTATTTCTAGTGATCAACATTTTCCATCGTTACAGATCCCATTTGAGTCGAGAGGCTACCATGACATAAAGAACACACTAGTTGCATTACCACAGCACAAGTAGCAAGCTATAAAAAATTTAGCATAACAATGCGAGAATAGATAACACTACTACTTACCCACTTTAGGGTCCACCTATTGAAGGCGATTATTCATGTCGTCAACAATCCTCTACATAAACACGAATTTGTTAGGGATTTTAGCCTAGGGTCCTACGTGAACCAGAGAGGATCCTATGGCATCAGCAGTAGCACCTGTCACATAACCAAACACATTAGCAATGATCGAAATGGGCCGTGACAAGGTAGACATATTGCCAAACTCAACAATGTCTGATGGTGGTCTCTCTTCTTGCTGATGCAAGATGATGGCGGTGGCCTAACCAGAGGTTCCTACCAGGTTCCTATGGACCTCCTATTCATGCGCTAGTGCTTTTCCTTTGAGGAGACTAGCGTCTTGTTTATTCAAGGGAGAATCCTCAGTAGGAGGATTCTCCCTAGTGATGAGAGCCCTTGTCTTAGCCGCAGGAGCTCCCTTCTTCTTGACCGGAGCCCCTCTCTCTGGGATTGGGGCCTCCGCGTCTTTATTTGTCATCCCCACCTTAGGGGTTGACACCTATTTTTCACCTTGTTATTTTTCTTCTGGTGGTCAAAAAATGTATTTGCATTAGCTCAAAGAAAGTTAGCCTAAGGTAGATGCTACGCTACGCTATCCCTCCTAGCGTAGTAGACAACAACAAAGCAAACACTGAATGAAAGCACTTACCAATAGGAATTTGCATCCTCTGTAGTTTAAGCTATAGTCTTCACCCCTCCTCCTCCTCCATGCAAAGGGTTTCCTTAGTTGGGGGAGGCCTCTTCTACCACAACTTGCTCGTCGTTGTTTCAGCTATGAAACATTCACCCCATCATACGCTACCGTCCACGATGGGGGGAGTCTCTTCTATGCTATCATCGTCGTGAACATTGCGGGCCATCCAGTCATTAGTCATTATAGAAAGTGACTCCCCAATTATTTCTGGGGAATCTTGGGCTTGGATGGTCCGAAAGACCTGGTGGATCCATGGTCTAGAAATCTGGTCATAGTTTCACATGACCCAGACTCCTTTCTCCTGAACCACCAGGAACTCTGCGAAGTGCTTAAGGCAGCCTATATAAAAGGCATAATGGATGTTGGAACAAGACTCCATTTTTATACACTGCCCCAAGATCTCAATCTGCAAGCCTTTACATAGATACTCAGCCTAGTTGTAATCAGTTCCCTCCTCCATAATCCCATGCATTATCCAGGCTTGCTCAAACCCTAGGACCTTTCCCTAGGTAAGCAGCTAGGGGAATGTGTGAGCACGGAAAATAGGGTAAAACTCCTTGGTGGGTCCTTCCTTGAGTTTCTTCATAGGGAGCCGCTTACGCTCCTTGGTGAGGCCTAACCACTCCTAAAGGTCCTTCTTCTGAAGGGTCAACTTCGTCTTGGACTTCAACCCTATCAGAATGCCTTCGGTAGGGACACCAAATAGATCCACGAACAACTGGTCATTGATGTCAATGACCACTCACATGCCATGCATGTGTAGGTGAAAGAAACTCACTTTTCTTGAAAAGGATTTGACCAATGTGAGCATCTCGGCTGTGAGAACGTTCAGATTCAGGGCTAGCAATAGATCCATTAGCCCTACCTTTTTAATATTCTGGACCAAGGAGTCCAAGGCCCCGCTATTCAACTAGTGTTGGCTCATCTCTACTTCCTCATACTTGAAGTAGACATTTGCCCCCTATGCCTCGGCAGTTACCACTATCACCTCCCAAGGCTTCTTCACCCCTGCAATAGATTCACATAATGTTTAACACAAAAAAAACATAGGAAATTGAATAATTGCAAAGACTTTTAAACATGTGGCACTTACTTCTCAACCTACAAGGTCAGTATGGCAATGGGAACTATGGGAGTTCAACCTAAACTTGTTCAATCATGATAAATTTGAAGGGTTCTATCCACTCCCCATCCAACCAGGCCTGCCCCTTGCACTGATTGTAGAGGGTGGAATATACGTCTACTTAGGTGTGGTATTCACCCTCGCATTGATCGATCATGCCCCCCCGCAAGTTCTCAGTAGAAGAGAACTCTTGTAGGGCTAGTTGTGTTGTAGCCAGTAGACCCAGTAGGTCATGAACACCATCATCATTGAGGAAGAACCTGGTAACAAACACATACCATTAGCATTAGGAAACTATGGCCAACGTCACACAAACATAGTAGAACAAGGCTGCGAAACTCACCTACTGGCAAAGTAGACAGTTCCCTAAGGGTTCTGGAAGCACGTCATCATAAAATGTGCAAGGAACAATGTGTTGAAATGGTGGTAGTAGCTATACTCAGTCATCTCCCCGATCTAGGCCAAGTGCCTTAACTTTGTTGGGCGCTGACTCGATCCTTCCCCCTGCCTACCCTTGATTGCCCGATCAATCAGAAACCTCAAAATGCCTCAGCTTGCACTAGGAAAAATGGCTTCTATTATGCTGACCACCTCCTCCTCCTCTAGGGATGACCAAATGATCACACTGAAGTGGTCAAGCAGGAATTGTAGGAAGTCCTGTGCCCCTTTCCTAAACTAGATTGCTCGCTCTTCCATACGTATCTCGGAAGGAGGAGCATTAGTCATAGGTCTGCTCACGTGACATAGAACCCCTCTAACTTCCAAAATAATTAGCCTGGGCCTCAACCCTACCCTACACAACACAATTTGCAAATGTTAGCATCATATGTAAGGGTAATACATGTGCAATGTAGCAATTCCCCATAGTTCATGCATACAGTGTAGAATAACCCTCTTCTTGCACATAGCGTAGCAAGCGCATGAAAGCCTAGCATAACAAGAACATGCAAATAGCCTAGCGTTGCAAAAAAATAATTGATGGCATGCCCTAACCAAAAACATGTCACACTATTGCATTACACATGGCCTAGCCCTCCTAAGGGTTCTATATTATGCCATTCAAAGGTCAAGCAACTTAAATTGCACCAGCCCTAGCAGTTACGACAACCACGGCGATGGTGGTTTAAGCAGCCTCGCATGCAACTATGACATAACGTTTATGCATCTACCATGACGAAAATGGTGATAGTGGTAATGCAATGGCCAAAATGACATGAAAAAAGAAAACACAGGTAGCCAAGAATGGATGCAAAGTGAATAGGATGCAAAATAAAAGCAGAGAATAATAGAAAATACAAAACAAAAAAGCAAAGGGAGCATAGTAACCTACTAGGTCAATGGTGTGCTCTTCCACATCACAATGCGTGGTTGTGTCACACACCCTAGGGTCTTCTTCGCCTCCTCAACCTTTGCAAGCACCGGATGAGTGTGTTCCCTCTTAGGAGCCATTGTCCTACTCACAGATTTACCCTCTTTGTTGTAAAAACTTGCCTTGCTAATCGTTAGCACAATTACTTTGCACTTCGAAATCGCATTGTGCTTCAATGTGGACTCTATGCTCTTACGGTGAGAATGGAAAAATTGCCAAGGCTTAATCCCTATTTATGGTCATAATGATAAGATAGGAAAACTTGTCACTCTCTCTCCCCAATTAATGTGGGTTGCACCATACAGTGTAGCATGCTCGCCATGACATCATAGCATTGTTATCATTAAAGCCTTGATACATTTCAAACCAACTATTGGTTTTTCCGAAAATAAAATATATATATATTTTTCTTTGTTACGGGTCCAAAAAGATCTTAAACTAGCAATCCCAACAATCGCAACACGATCGGTCCGAAGAGACCTTAAACTAGCAATCCTAGCATACTTGTACCTCTAACGGTCCAAAAAGATCCTAAACTAGCGGTTTCGACCAGTTACATTCATAGTCCATAATTCCACACTCTTACATAGGTAGTTTTGCATCTTCTTGTAATTTTGCATTTCTACATTGGCAATGTCGCACTATTCACATTTTCGCATTAACGGTTTTGCATTTCTCATACCCGCAATTTCTCGTTTTGCATGTTATCATTCTGGATGTTAAAATTTTGCATGTTACAATTTGGTAGTCCAAAATGACACTAAACTAGAAGTCTGACATTTGCATATTGATAGTTTCATAGCTTCACACTTTGCATCGGCAGTGTTACATCTTTAGCGGTTCTACACTCTTATGCCTTGGCGAACCGCCATGACCTTAAACTGGCAAACTTTCAAGCTTTACATCATCACACTTTGTAAGATGCATCTCATCACTACTTTGTAAATTTTCATTATACACAATCTCTACCAACAAACACCTCTTAACTAGGCTTTTATCTCATGTTGGCTGGTTGAGCAAGAGATGAAAATCCATCATGACCTCTCCACTCCCTTAACGTTAGTAGTCCACAGGGCAAGCTCGCGAGATAGTTGAACCCCAACATGATCGATTGGGGTTTGACCACAGCAAGCACTGTAGTAGCCTTAGAAGCATCCCCAGACTGGCCGTAGGATCTAGTCAAAGCCTTAGACCTAGAGGCTAGGGATGCAATTGAGGACCCTCTTGTCGAGATGCCTGTGACCACGTCAAAGGGGGAGGTGAAAACGTTAAAACTTAGCTCCCTCCTAAACACACAAATATACAAAAACATAGCCAAGATTCTACAAGACAACATCAGTGTCTTCACATGGTCATATAGTGACATGCTGTGTCTAGATCTGTGGCTAATTCAACACAACATTGTCCTAGAGCCGNTGTGTCTAGATCTGTGGCTAATTCAACACAACATTGTCCTAGAGCCACACATGAAGGTAGTTAAGCAGAAGGCTTGCAAAGTTAAGCCAAAAATCACACTAGCCATGAGGGATGAAATCACCAAGCTATACCAAGTCGGTTTCATCTGCGCGGTTGACTAATCACAGTGGGTGTTCAACATCATGGTGGTTCCAAAGAAAACAAGAGGAATATGCATCTATATAGACTTCTGGAACTTGAACAACGTAATGATCAAGGACAACTTCCTACTTCTAATAATCGATCAGCTCATTGACATCATGGCTGGTAACACTCTACTATCCTTCATGGATGGTTTCTTCGAATATAACCAAATCTGCATTAACCTAGAGCACTAGCTGTTAACAACCTTCACGACCCCATGGGGCACCTTCTGCTATAGCATGATGCCTTCTAGGCTCAAGAATGCTGGAGCAACCTACCAGCGAGCCATGACCTATACTTTCAGTGACTATATCCTAGAAACATTAAATGAATAGGTGGATGATATAGCAGTCATGTCCAAAGAGGAAGGTGATCACCCACATGATCTAGGAGTAGTCCTCAAGTGTTGCCAAATGCATGATTTATGCCTCTATCCTAAGAAGTGCATCTTTGGGATGAAAATCAGATGCATGTTAGGATTCGTAGTATTAGAGGCTAGAATATGGATGGACCATGAAAAAGTCAAGGCCATCGTCAACCTAGCACCTCCCATGAACCTTAAGGAATTACGTGGTTTGCAAGGTAGGGTATAGTTCATTTGAAGGTTCATAGCAAGGTTGACTAACAAGTTACACCCCATGCAACATCTTTTAAAGAAGGTGGTTAACTTCGAGTGGATAACCCAATGTTAACAAGCCTTTGATGACCTAAAGAAGGAACTCTCACACCTCTCAACTGTGCATCCGCTACAAAGGGACAAACCCTTGTTCATCTACCTTACCACCTTAGACACATCTATCATAGCACTACTATGTCAGAAATGAGACGACGAGTCTGAGATACCAATGTATTACCTAAGTCATGCACTAATAGTGCATGAGGCGAAATATAGCGAAGTGGAGAGGAATTGGCTTGCATTAGTATTCGCACTAAAAAAGTGGAGGCATTACCTATTCCGTAGCACAACAAACATCATTTGCAAAAGAAATATACTCTAGGCTATCACTAACAACCTATACGAAGGTAGTAAGATAGCCTGATGGAAGGCAATAACCGTGGAATTCAATTTACACTATGTAAGTCAACCATTGACAAAGGGTCAAGCTATAGTGACCCAACTCACGGCCTCGCTAGTTGACGACTAGGACACCATAGACCCTAAATTCCTAGATGAGCATGTTAGCAATATCAACATTGTCCCATTGCATCTCAAAGCCACTTTACACTTCAACGACACATCAACTGCGTGAGGAGTTCATGTAGCTACTTTCATTACATTTTCCTCTGGGGAAATGCACCCGTCTGCTTATCATTTTATGTTTCTGTGCAACAACAATGAGGCAGAATATGAGGGGTTATTTAGAGGCCTATTAACTACCTAAGCACTATGCATACAACACCTGGCAATCTGGGGAGATTCACAACTAGTCGTGAATAAAATCACTGAGGTCTACACCTGCAAGGCTACACACCTGCAACCCTACTGTGACCTAGCAAAAATCCTGCTTAAGCAATTTGCAACCACAAATGTGCAACACGTGTCATGTAATGAGAACACCATGGCAGATGCCTTAGCTACCCTTGCGTTAAACATTCCATCACATTCCTTTGCAAACGTGCCAACTTCGATTATCAAATGCATAGAGCCTATCACTCAGGTGGAACACGTGGCCTCTGTCAATGCTGTGGATACTTAGGAGTGGTATGCCAACATTAAAACTTACCTATAGCATGGAGATCCCCTAGGTGGATTGACATCTACCTAGAGAGATGCAATTCGTATGCGTGCCTAGTAATACGTGCTCATGGGAAATGATGCCCTGTGTCGATGTTCCTATGATGGGATATTGCTGGCATGCGTGGGTGGGGACCAGGCATAGAAGGTAGTTAATGAAGTGCATGAGGGACTATGCGGTGAACACATAGCACCCAGGGCTATGGTTGCAAAAGTCAGATGCCTAAGATACTACTAGCCCCACATGGAACATGATTTCTTGTCAAAATTCAATACGTGTGACAGATGCCAAAGATACGCAAATCTCATACACGTAGCACCTGCAGACCTACACCTAATGCAAATCACGTGGCCCTTCCAACGATGGGGACTAGACTTCATAGGACCTATCACACCTAAGTCCTCCATAGTGCATAGTTTCATTATCACCATCACTAAGTACTTTACCAAGTGGGTGGAAGCTATCTCCCTGAGGAAGATGATATCTTAGCAAATCTGTCATTTCATCCTGGATAACATTGTAACAAGATTCAGGCTTCCAATGACTATTGTAACTGACAATGGACCACAGTTTAGTAGTACAAAAATGTGAACCTTCGACAACAATATAGGCATTAAGCAATCATTCTCCTCCCCCTATTATCCATAGGCGAATGGGTAGGTGGAGGCTACAAATAAGTCCATCATCAACTTTCTGAAGTGGATGCTTAACAATAGGAAGAGACAGTGGCATGAGCAAATCCTCTGTTTTGTGGGCCTACCAGACAATGTGTGAGACCGCAAGAAGTAAGACTCCTTACACTCTGGATGATCCTATCTGACATCATGAGCGAAGCCCAGAACAATGAGTTGCAAATCATCAACCTCAACTCAATAGAGAAGGAGCACACGTAGACACTGATATGCATCGAGTACTACTAGAGAAAATAGCAGTAAAAGCACCATGTAGACCTACATCAATGGCCAATGAAGAAGGGAGACCTCATCCTCAAGGCCATCCATGAACACGTGAGTAAATTCTCAGCCAACTGGGAAGGTCCTTACATGGTCACTAAAGCCTTTGGGAATGGAGCCTTCAAGCTGGTGGACATGGACCACAATGAGTTCACCAACCTGGCGAATCACTTGTACCTCAATCCGTACTATGTCTGAAGCACAACGACAGTGACTACCATATGCTACAATGATAAACTAGCAACAATAATGAGCAGTGTTTGCAATGACATTAAACTAGTGGCAACAAGAAGCGTACACAACAACGTTAAACTAGCAGAATCGAGCACCATCCGCTATGACATAGAACTGGCATGCAGTGTCTGCTATGACTCTAAACTAGCATGTATAGTCTACTGGGACCTTAAACTAGCACAACGGTCTATTGGGATCTTAAACCAACACACATTCTACCAAGACCTTAAACTGGGTTGTGTCACATCCCCAGCATGCACTAGCACCAAATAAACATTGAATGAATGGGTGCGATGTCAACATGTGGGTGGGTTGTCGTAACTCCAGAACATAGTTCATGATACAATGGGAATGCAATTTGGAACATATGTGATGCCGCCACCTTGGCATCATGCTGACCCTCTGGAGATGTCGTATGACATCATACTAGCCCTCCAGACCTACTGTCTCCATGGTTCTTTGCCCTGACAGTAGTCCCTTGGCCAGTGCCTACCACTGTAGTTCTAGCAGTATTATGGGCCAGCCATAATATTGTTATCCTTCAGTCCCTTGCCAATGATGTTAAGCTATGTGGTAGCTGATCCCATAGCTAAACTGAGAATGCATGCCCCTCGCAGGGATTCCAGTGCATCCACACTCATGGCAGTGCCTTCAAGGCTGATTCCTCCACACTGACGCTACCAAGGCTACTATTGGCCTTTCTACTTTGGATATCGTACACTAGCAACGATGTCCAACAGCTTCAACAATGCCAGTAGCTAGCAAGACCTTTGCCCCTGAGGGCATAGCTTGCGACAGCAGCAAATGCTACAGCATCGCGAAGTGAGTGCCTTGACTAGCTTGACTACTACAGAGTGTAAACTCCCATGATGTGCGTAACACAGCTCGCCACATGGGAAATACCAGTGCAAGTTCCATGACACGCGTAACGTAGATCGCCGCATGGAAAGCATCTATAGGTAGGTCGAAACCCTACATGGATGTAATTCAACTCATCCTGTGAAAGACATCTATCCTACGAGAGGTCGAAGGTTAGCTGAAGTAAGGGTGAAAATGCACATGACTCCCTCATGAGCACTCTTATGAGGGATTTGGCTAAACCTCATCCTTGTCCTTCTCCTATGCTTACTTCCTCCTTGCTTCACCTCTTCACTCCAATGCAACGATCTCAAGTGTAGCCAAGCGATGTCTCGACACTCACCAAGCAACAACCGTAGCATTTTACCTTTTGTGGTGTTTCGTATTCTTTGTCAATGTCTATCGAGCTTGTTCTCCAGATGTTGACAAAGAGGGACCAATGAAACACTCCAAAAATTTTGAGGTTATTCTCACTTCACCAAGCATTGCAATTTACGAAGCACTATGGCAGTACTGCTAGAGGAGAATGTTCTGAATACAGGCCAACCAATTAGGAAAATTTTCTACTTTGGGTATAAATAGGCTCTACGGATCATCCTGCCTATCCATCCAAGTAGATTGCCCAGCTGACAGCCTACTAAAAAATGATGCATAGAGTTGATAGCAGTGCTTAGGATGCACAAAATAGTTTAAAAATTTTTCTAAGTCACGAAGGCTGGTATGCTATGCTACACCCCACTATGTAGCATAGCAAGCTTCAGAAAACAATCATAGAATAAAGTGCCATGCTATGCTACGCTACATAGCATAGAGTAGCATGGTAATAGCTATACAACCAGTTTCATTGCCAAACTTCAAGCCCTTCAACAATGTCCCTTTCTATAAGGAAGCGGTAGACAATTTCTGCTGCTACGCTATGCTGAGCTACATGGTGCAGTGAGGTGTAGCGATCCAATGGAAGAGACAAAAGGTAGCTCAAATGGTAGAATTAGCAAGTTTGCAAGTTTCGCAATGCAGGAAGCAAGGTTTGCAAATAGGCCAAGTTTTTGTGAATAAGGTCAGATGCTATGCTACATAGCATAGCAAGTGTGTAGCCTACATTTAGCGGAACGCACGACAAGATGCTATGCTACGCCGAGCATGCTATGCTACGAAACACAGCAAAGCATGTAGGTGGTTGTGTGATATCCTAATTGGACTGTTGGCACACATCTCTAGATGCTAACGGCGTAATTACAACATGGCAAGTTCACAGTTACGACATGGCAAGCTCACATTACAATAGTCATACAGGTCCAACGATCATGCATGGCATGTGCAGCACAAGCAAGTCAACGTGGGCCCAAGGCATGTGGCATCCAAACCGCCCCTTTTGTGTGCCCTCTAGCCGTATAAATACCCCAATGACCAGTGCTCAAAGGGTTAGAAAATCTCTTAGTTGGCCCTTGATGTTTCTAAATAAGCATTGTAACATTGAGCATTAAGCATTGTTAGATTTTTGTTTGACACTACAAACAGTTATCATTTTTAGCTGGCATTTTTTCTTGTTCCCGTTTGACCACCTTGGAAGAATTTTTGCATTGTCAGCTCCCGAGTCTACGTTAAGCACACAATTGTTTTGCTCTATACGTCTTGGTTACTCTTAGGATCTCTGCACTCCGCCACGCTGTTCAACCAACTATATCCACCTTAATAGAGCAAACTTGTAGCTTCGAAACTATCATTCAGGGTACCCCATATCTGCTCATATCAAGCATGGCCCTCCCATGGATACGGGGTCGAAACTATCATGCCCGCCGACCCCTCGGTGTTTTCAAGCCACTAATGTTTTCGGTTGCTACAAGTTCATTAGAAGGTTTATAGCAAAGTTGACTAACAAGTTACACCCCATGCAACACTTACTAAAGAAAGGGGTTAACTTCTAATGGACAACACAATGCCAGAAAGCCTTTGATGACCTAAAGAAAGAGGTTTTACACCTCCCAACTGTTTATTCATCACATAGGGATAAGACTTTCTAGATCTACCTTGCCACCTCAGACATGTCTATCATGGCACTGTTATATGAAAGAAGAGATAATGGCTCTAAGATTCCAGTTTACTACCTAAGTCATGCATTGATAGCATACGAGATGAAGTACAATGAGGTGGAAAGAAATTTCCTCACCCTATTATTTGCATTGAAAAGGTGGAGGCATTATTTGTTCCATAGCAAAGTTAACATTATATGGAAAAGCGATGTACTCCGGGCAATCATGAACAATCTATACGAAAGTAGTAGGATAGCTTGGTGGAAAGCTATAATCGTGGAATTCAATTTACATTATGTAACCCAATCATCGATGAAAGGACAAGCCATAGCTACGTAACTCACGACCTCACCTGTCGACGATTGGGCAACCATAGAACCTGGATTCCTTGACGAGCAGGTTAACACTATTAACTCTATCCCATTACATTTTGAGGTTACTTTGCATTTCAATAGTGCCTCGACTACATGAGGTGGTAGTGTAGCTATCTTCATTATGTTCCCCTCTGGGGACATTCAACCATTTGCTTATCATTTCTCGTTCCTTTGTAGGAACAACGTGGTAGAGTACAAAGGACTCCTTAGGGGTCTCTTAGTAGCCCAAGAGTTAAAAGTTCAACATCTGGCAATTCGAGGCAATTCACAACTCGTTGTCAATAAAATCACTGATGTCTATGCCTACAAAGATACTCATCTACAACCCTATTATGACCTAGCCAAATGTTTGCTTAAACAGTTTGCCACAACAGATCTCCAACACATGCCACGCAATGAAAACACCGTAGCAGATGCCTTAGCCATGCTAGCATTAAATGTGCCACCACACTTGTTCATAACTTTGCCCACTTTGATAACCAAGTGTACGGAGCCTATTACTTAAGTGGTACATGCCAATAACCAAGAGTGGTATGTCAACATTAAAGCCTATCTACAACATGGAAAATCCCCACGTAGCTTGATATCTACCCAAAGGGATGCGATCTTGAAGCATGCTCTGCAATATGTACTTATGAGAGATAATGCCTTATGCAAACACTTTTTTATGGGTTATTGCTAGCATGCATAAATGAGGAAAAAGTGCAAAAGATCATTAATGAGGTCCATGAAGAACTGTGTAGAGGACACATAGCTCCTAGGGCCATGGTAGCAAAAATTAGATGCCTAGGATATTACTGGCCTCACATGGAATGAGAGTGCCTTGCCAAAGTTAAGACTTGTAACACGTGCCAACGATATGTAAATCTTATACACATTTCACCTACTGATTTGCATCCTACATAGATCACGTGGCCATTCCAATGATGGGAACTAGACATTATAGGACCTATCACACCTAAGTCTTCCATAGGGCCTAGCTTCATCATCACTACCACTAAGTGCTTTACAAAGTGGGTAGAGGCTATCCCCCTTAGGAAGACTACATCTCAACAGGTTTTCCACTTTATATTGGATAACATAGTAACAAGGTTCGGGCTTCCCATGATTATTGTGATAGACAACGAGCCATAGTTTAGTACTGCGGAAACCAAAAACTTTTGTAGCAACCTTGGCATTAAGCAATCCTTTTCATCACCATACTACTTGTAGGCAAATGGATAGGCAGAAGTTATGAACAAAGCCATCATTGACTTGCTCAAAAAGATGCTTAGCAATAGCAATAGGTGATGGCATGAGCAAATCCTCTATGTGCTATGGGATTATAGAACGACACATAGAACAACAACAGGTAAAACTCCTTATAGCCTTGTTTATGGATCTAAAGCGGTGTTACCTCTTGAGCTGTAGGTACCGTTAGTTTGAATGATCCTATCAAACGTCATGAATGAAGCCAAGAACAACTAGTTGAGGATCATTAACCTTGACTCCATAGAGGAGGAGCATGCACAAACACTTGGCCACATCGAGCGATATCAAGACAGGCAATAGCAGAAGCATCATGCAAAACCACATCAATGGCCAATAAAAAAGGGGAAACTCATTCTCAAGGCTATTTGTGAACATGTGAAAAAGTTCTCAGGAAATTAGAAAGGTCCATTCATGGTCACAAAAGCCTACAAGAATGAAGCCTTCAAACTAGTAGAAATGGGTGATAAAGAGTTTGCAAATCCTGTGAACCACTTGTATCTTAAGCCATACTACATTTGATGCATGAGCAAGGAAAGCAAATAGTCCCCTATGACTATAAACTGGCATAGATAGTTCACTATGACTATAAACTAGCACAAACCATTTGCCATGATGTAAAATTAGAAAATCATGTTCGCTATGACATAAAACTAGCAAAGGCGGTCTGCTATGATCTTAAACTTGTCCATCCACCATCCACTACAATGATAAACTAGCACATCGGTCTGCTAGGACCTTAAACTAGCATAGTAGTCTGCTAGGACCTTAAACTAGCACACCACCGTCTACTGGGACTGTAAACCAGTACATCTAATGGTCTACTAGGACCATAAATTGGGTTCATGGCACAATGTTCTCAGTGTGCATCCATGACCCTACAAGTAAGCAAGCGTGCATAATGCCAACACGGGGTGGAACGTTGTAGTTCCAGAATGCTGTTCATGATGCTAAGAAAAAACTCTTTGGAATATATACAATGCCATTGCCCTTGGCATCTTGCTAATCATTTGGAGATGTCGTTTGACATCTTGCTAACTTTTCGGAGCTACTACTACCATAGCCAATCAACTTAGCAATAGCTCCTATGGTCGGTGCCTATTGCTGGAGTCCCAACACTATTGTGGCCTAGCCACAAAGTTGCTACCCTCCAGTCCCCATCCTTATTCAGGCTCAAAATATGTTCAGCTATTAGGTTTTTCACCTTATAGCTAAACTTCATGATGTTTTCTTTGGGTGGGGATTCCTGAACACTTGCATCATCACAACTCCTAGCCTCCTCATGCCAACCCCTCCACACTAATGCCGCTAGAACCGTTGTTGGCCCTTCTAGTTTGGACATTGCATGCCTCTACAACAGCATCCATTGCTCTAGCAACATCCAATGCAAGCAAGAACTTTGCCTTCATTTTTCTTCATGGTTGTTAAAACACCACAAAATTATGAGCTTCGCACTTCTCCAATAAGAATCGAGCTAGGTCATGATGCTCCCTAGCATGACTAAAGCTTGAGGACCTCACAGGTAGCTTTAAACGGAGTTGAACTAAGCAAGAAATGGTTCCCTAGGACCCATAGAAGACTACAGTGACATTTGACATCAAACTTGGCAAATTTTGAGCTCAAAATACTTGGTTTTCACTAAGTATGCATCCTGTATGCTATCCTCTACATGCCCAGCATATGGCCCAGCGTGCAGTAACTTTTTGGCCCCAAAAATGAGTGAAAACATGCCATAATTAAGTGCCTGGACTCCCTAAGACCTTCCCGAAGGTCCCCAGTAGCTCTTAGACACTTGAAAATCAAATTTTGGGCTCCAAATGATGGTCTTTCATTCCTGCACGCCCAACGTACATGCCTAGCATGCAGCTAGCGTACAATAACTTTTGGGCCACAAAATGATTCAAAACATGCCAAAATTGAGTGCCTGGACCCGCCAAGACCTTTACCAGGGTCCCTAGTAGCTGTCAGGTACCCAAAAATCAAGTTTCAACATCGGAAATGATGCACTTCCATGACCTGTACGCTAAGCATACGTACTTTGCACGCGCAGCGTGCAACCCAGCGTACACCACTAGAAACAACCAAAAATAGGCACCAAACAGTGATATTTTCACAAGGAATCAACTCTCAGAGATAGGAAAATAGTTAGGCATCATCATGGGCTCAAGAAAATCAAGTTTTGACCTTGAAATCATGGACATTGGAGTTCACATGGTGAGCATGTACATCCTATACGCTGGCATACAGCACGCTGGCATCCTGTACGCTGGCATGCAACACGTTGGCATCTTGTACACTGGCATGCAGCATGCTGGCATCCTGTACTCTTGCATCTTGCATGATGGCATCCTGTACACTGGCATGCAGCACNCGCTGGCATCCTGTACGCTGGCATGCAACACGCTGGCATCTTGTACACTGGCATGCAGCATGCTGGCATCCTGTACTCTTGCATCTTGCATGATGGCATCCTGTACACTGGCATGCAGCATGTTGGCATCCTGTACGCTGGCATCCTGTACGGTGGCATGCAGCACGCTGTACAGTTGTAATTTTCTATGCACTCAGACAATGCAGCCACCTGTCATCTGACCCAAAATCCTCTCACTCATGGCCATTCATGCCCTTCCAAATCCAAATTCAACGCCTAAAAACCCTCATAAAAACCCCAATTTTTCACTGGATCAAGGTTGGCAATTTTGGGAAAACCAGAGACACTTAGCAAATCAGAGAGCAAAAATCCTATATGTTGGACTTTGACCCTGCATGCTGAGCATACAGCCTTCATGCTATGCCTGCAGTCCAAACCAGCATACCCTCTTCCCTTCGCATCATCGGGGCTCTTCATCCACCTTGTGTCACCCACAACTGTGTCTAGACCGGTGCATTGTAATTTTTATTATGCAATACTATTACTGCATTTTTGGCCAAGATTTGTTACAGTTTTCATTCATTCTTTTGTGCTTACTATTTACATTCTTCTACGTTTACGCTCAGTTTTACATCTGTTACACCATTTACATATAACCCAGTGTACAAAATATTAGTGTACATTCAGGGAAATCCTTGTCTGATCCACGTGCGGACCACCCAAGGTACTCTAACTTCATTAGTTCCAGCTCGCCCTCAGGCAAAGGTAGGGTCTTCTATGCTTGTTCTGGGATCTCTTGGTTTCTGTTTCATTCCAGCTGGAGATGGACAATTTTGGACAATACAGAAAATGGTGCTAGAAGGAGGGCCTGGCTTGTTTTTTGTTTGATCGAAACATTGATCACGTTACCTGTTCAAACGCAGTGTTCACGCTGCTACAGTGTTTACGCTACTATAGTACCGCTATAGTGTTTTTTCAACAAAAAGACACAAAACGCATCCATGTCAAAGCTGAATTCGCTACGATTCGCACCTACTTCAAGCTGGTCTAAGTACTGACTACCACCAACATGGATCACCTTGCCCAAGCACGCATCACCATGGAATCATCCCAAAACTCTAGCACACACGCCTTCATAGTCCCCACACAAGAACAGTATAACTACATCTATGTGAAGATTCAGGCCAACCTTCCCATTGACCACATAGAACAGAAGGCAAAATGAAACTTCAAGTGCATATACATGGGAGGTCATGAATTCACCCCCTCTGTATATGACATCATCCCCCTTTCTGAGCCTCACCACCAACTCATCTCTCAGCTCCTTCTGGCAAGGAGCCAAAACTCACGATGACCAAATGAGGACCCCCAAAACCAACATGATGTAGATGACTTCGAGGCACAATCTGAACTTGAGGATTCATACCACACCCTCAGTCCCCATGCCTATGTGAACCCATCACTCCATCCTCACATGGGACAGAAGGCCACTCACCAAGTGTCAATGAGCACACAAGCACCAGTATCCCAACAAAGATTGTCCACCTCCATGTCCATCTAGTATATACCGCACATGCAAACGCATGGGGCCACTTTCATTACATTGGCCCCGCACATCTAGGGTATCACTTCATAGTTTGTGGCTAGGCAAGGAATCGTACCCCTTATTCAACAACCCACTCACTTCAACGTGTCACACCCCACAACCATAACTCTGAACGTTACTCCACAACAACAAATGACAACCCAACCAACTCCCCAACCAACTAATCTGCCTACCGCTCAAGAGTGGGCAGAAGCAAAATAGATGATGCAAGCATTAGCTGATGAGGTAAAGCAACTCAAAACTACCAACACTGAACAAGTTAAAGTACTAGGTTTCTACCAGGATGATTCAATTAGCTCTTCAGTGCCACTGTTAGCTTTACCCAAGGGAATCACCCTCCCACAATTAACCAAGTATAATGGGAAGGGAGATCCAAATGCTCACTTAGTCACGTTTCAATCAGAAACTCTATTGCTTCAAGCTTGGCCCCACGCAATCTTGTGCATGTTCAATATGTCCTTAATGGGTGTAGCCTTAGACTGGTACTGAGCCTTGCCTCGTAACTCCATATCCTCTCTTGAGGATCTGTTACATTAGTTTGTTATCCTGTTTAAGTACAACCTCAAGCCTGAAGCCACACTAAACAGTCTGATATAGGTGAAACAAGCACCACTAGAGCCTGTTCAAAAAGATATTCACCAATGGAGTGTAGCCCTTAACGAACTTCATGAGCCCATCCCTGAAAAGGATTTGCTTACGATTCTTAAGGGAGTCGTGAATGACTTCATTAAGTCAAAACTATACTACCTAAGTGCTCAAACGTTGAGCCAAGCCTTCACGCAGATCAAGAACATTGAACAAGCTACACAAGCTAGCAATGACCCCGCCTATGTGGCTTACACAAACCAACACGTTGCCAAATAACAAACAACAATGGAAACTGTAGTCGCAAGCACAAAAATAACAAACATTAGTACCAACATGCCTACAACAACAGGGGCCACTCCAAGGCCCAACATTCAGGGCAAGGATTACTCTAAGTACATACCTCTACTTGCACAACCTTTTGAACTACTAGAGCAACTCCTTAAAGCTGGGCAAATCCAATACAGACACGTAGCGGAGAATGCTTGCCGCCGATATGACAAGTATTGTGAACTACTAAGGAATCCCACCATAGTAGCATCAAACGAGCCCCCAGTTCCATGACATTTCAAGTTAGACCAATTCTATCACTACCACTAGATGTTCAGTCACAACACTGACACCTGCCATGTGTTACAAGATGATCTACAAGAAATGATGGAGTGGGGCCAACTCAACGTCAAGATCCTAAATCAACCCAGCACAAACGATGCCTCCTATGTCATAAAATCCATTGGCATAGATAGTAAGCCTAAACATGTGCAACAACCTTTTGTGATTCGTGTGTCTCCTAGCAAGGCAACAATCCCCTCCACCTCCACGAGCAAGGGGCCTCCCATCATCATCAAGGTGCCTCCTAGAGCACTGGTGACACCTTTTGTGGGCAAGGAACCACCACCTCATACATCTGCTAAGATGTTAAATTGGCAAGATTCAATGCAATCCCAAGCACCAAAAACACCCTTTTTGGCCAAAGGACCACCACAGTTGTCCGCTAAGATGTTAAACTAGCATGATGCACCAATGACAACATCAAAGAAACCTTTCGTTATCAAGGTGCCACAACAAGCTAGTCAAACACCAACAACTCCTTCCAAATTACCATTTTTCATAAAGGTTCCACCACGCGATGGTCCCTCACCTATCCAGAGCCCAACCATAGGCAATGTCTCAACCTCTTCTCTGTCAAGAGTCAACCTTGCCAACAGCATGGGTATGCAAACCAACTGGCAATAGAAGAAAATGATCGAACAACGAACAACACTTGTAGCCGAAATAAAAGCCACACCTAGTATACAACAACTGAACATTGGGGGCCCTGCCCCTAATCCCACACAAACCAGGCCCAAGCCCTTGACCCCTACAGAGGTAACTAACACAATGACAAACAACACAGACTTTGTAGCTAAACTGGCCTAGGTGAAACAAATGCTCAAACAAAAGAACACCACCATGAGCTTGTATGACCTAGTCATGACATCATCGGCTCATCGCGAAGCCTTAGAACAAACTTTAGCATCCATTCCTGTTATAGAGGACATCCTTGCTAACATGGAATCCATCTGTGCAACGATTTCACAAGACACACCACAAGGATCGAGTTCCAACACCTTAGCCTTGCTCGACGATGCAGTTAAAGTCAACCCCAAACGAGGGGAAGTCGCAATAGCTCCATTATCGATTAGTGTACCTGTTGGGCAATGTACCATTTGCAGAGTGCATGTTGATGATGGTGCAGTAACAAACATAGTTCTATACTCCATCATCAATAAACTAGGCATGGCGGATGAGATCATGCCAACAGAAGCCACGTGTCTAAAATCCTTCAATGGATCACGTGTCATAGTCAAGGGCATAATCAACTTAGCCTTTGTGGCAAGTGAACAATTCCCCACCAGCGCGGAGTTCACTGTCATAGAAGAGATCCCCAGTCTCAACATGATTCTTGGCAGACCATGGCTAGCACAACTACGAGCCATTTCCTCAGTGATACATCAAGAAATATGCCTTCCATACGAAGGTGGACAAGTCATTATACATGGCGAAAAAACTCCCTTTCAAGTTAACCATAACATAGACATGTCATAGGTCTTGAAAGAGGAGCCTCTTGATGCAACACACACGGTAACAAATGCAACACCTAGAGCCAAAATGCCCGAACGAGTGGCAACTAACACACTATTTAAAGCTAAAATGCCTGAACGAGTTGTGAAAACCATAAGCCTCCCAGCGGAGCCTAAGCCTAAAATGCTTCCAAGACCATGTCTGGCTAGGAAACAACCACATGATCCAATCTCCCCTATGGCTAAAAACACATCTAATCTCCGCCCACTCTTCACCTTTGTTCGTTGTGCATACTTCACCTTAGTTTGCATTGTACTAGCTTACGCGCTTGCATGTCAGGCTGTAAACTACCACCTTTCACATTAGTTTCTATTCACTTGTGTATTTCAATTCATTTTTTCTGCAGTGGATGTTTAACAATTTTTTCTCTAGTTGCTTTTGTTTATAGGATCATACGGACGCACATGCATGCGTCGACACTCAGTCCTAGTATCATGACTTAAAAATGATACCACAGAATGTTCTGGCGTCATGACGGTAAATCAACACCATAGAGCCCTATCCGACATGACACTAAACTGTCACACTCATTCACCAGAGTCCGCTAAGACTATAAACTAGCTTGCCTCTTCATAGTCTACCACGACTATAAACTAGCATCGTACCATCGCTACGATGATAAACTGGCAACGTCCAATGGGTTATGATGTAAAACTAACCCACAACAGTCTGTCCAATGGGTTAAGACTATAAACTAGCCAGATCATTTCTGGCACATTCATCTACTATTGTAATTCATCACATTTCTTCATCAATGCCTACTGCATCATTCATCACACCAGCTCTAACAACACTATTGCTGCTCATTTTGTTTGCCTTAAGTTTCACATGGTGCCTCCATTTGCATCAGTCACATTCATGCTTGAAGTGTTCACTAACTCATTCATGCTTGAAGTGTTGTCTTCTTGGAGATAACAAAAAAGAAACAAAAAAAGAGAGACAAAACAAAATAAAAGAGAATAAAAAAGAAAAAAGCAAAGAAAAAGAAAAGAGCAAAGAGCAAAGAGAAAAATGAACCACAAGACCCTTGGCACTTTCCATAAGCCTCAGGCTGGAAGGCAGTTGTCTTGGAAACAAATACTCATGTCTCAAAAGCTCAAGTGACATCTCATTGCGCAGCTTTGGCTCTCTGCCAATAGGTTCTCTTTAACACCAAACAAGGGGCTTGTTTGTTTAGAGAACGCAACCCACCATCACGTGGCCAACAAATCCTCTTAAACACTAAACAAGAGTCTTGCTCCGCCAAAGGACGCACATCTCGTGTCTTGATTTCGAGTCTGCTAAATAATGGCTATTGACAAGGATCAGCATGACCCGTATACACACTAGAGCATCCCCTTTACCATGCACAATCCCTTGATCAGTTCCCAATCCCCATAATTTCCATTTCCCTATCTAGCTACAAACTTCATTTCCCCAATCCTATGTACTACTGAACATGGTGCGATGACATCTGGCCAAGTGTCGAAGGATAATGCTACTAAGTTTCTTCTACTGTTTTGTACTACTTTGTCGATGCTTCTTAGGTTGATTCCTCCAAGCATCAACAAAGAGGGGCCAATGAAACACCAGAAAATTCTGTGCTTAGCACTTCTCCAATAAGAATCGAGCTAATTCATGATGCTCCCTAGCATGACTGAAGCTTGAGGACCTCACAAGTAGCTTCAAACGGACTCGACCTGAGCAAGAAATGGTCAATACCCATAGAAGACTACAATGACATCTGGCATCAAACCTGGTAAAGTTTGAGCTCAAAATACTTGGTTTTCACTAAGTATGCATGCTGTATGCTGGCCTATACATGCCCAGCGTATGGCCCAACATGCAGCAACTTTTGGACCCCAAAAATCAGTCCAAACATGCTACAATTAAGCGCCTAGATGTCCCAAGACCTTCCCTAAGGTACCCAATAGCTCTCAAGAACTTGAAAATTAAATTTTGGACTCCAAATGACGGTCTTTCATTCCTGCACGCCTAGTGTACACGCCCAGCATGCAGCCAGTGTACAGCAACTTTTAGGCCCCAAAAATGAGTCAAAACATGCCAAAATTGAGCGTCTAGACCCACTAGGACATTTCCCAGGGTCCCTAGTAGCTCTCAGGTACTTAAAAATCAAATGTTTGGCTCCAAATGATGTTCTTTCATTCCTGCATGCCCAGCATACACGCCCAACGTGCAGCCAGCGTACAACAAACTTGGGGCCCCAAAAATGAGTTAAAACATGCCAGAATTGAGTGCCTGGACCCCCCTAGACCTTCACCAGGTCCCCAGTAGCTCTCTGGCACCTAAAAATCAAGTTTCAACCTCAAAATGATGCACTTCCATGACCTGTACACTGAGGATACGTACTCTGCACGCCTAGTGTACAACCCAACGTACACCACAAGAAACAGCCCAAAACAGGCACCACACAACGATATTTTCACAAGGAATTGACTCTCAGAGATAGGGAAATCATCAAGCATCATCATGGGCTCAAGAAAATCAAGTTTTGACCTCAAAATCATGGATTTTGAAGTTCACATGTTGAGCATGTGCATCCTGTACGCTGGCATGCAGCACGCTGGCATCCTGTACACTGGCATGTAACACGCTGACATCCTATACTCTGGCATGTAGCACACTAGCATCTTGTACACTGGAATCCTACACACTGGAATCTTGTACACTGTCATGCAACATGTTGGCATCCTGTACGCTGGCATCCAGTACGGTGGCATGCAACATGCTGTACAGTTGTAATTTTCTATGCACTCAGAAAATGCAGCCACATGTCATCCGACCCAAAATCCTCTCACTCATGGCCACCCACCCTCCCAAATCCGAATCCAATTCCCAAAAAACCTCATAAAAACCCAAATTTTTCACTGGATCGAGGTTGGTAATTTTGGGCAAACCAAAGACAAGAAACCAGAGACAGTTAGCAAATCAGAGAGCAAAAATTCTGTATGCTAGACTTCGACCCTACACGTTGAGAATACAACCTTCACGCTATGCCTATAGTCCAAGCTAGCATACCCTCTTCCTGCTGCATCATCGGGGCTCTTCGTCTGCCTTGCGTCAGACCCACAACTACGTCTAGACCGGTGCATTGTAATTTTTATTATGCAATACTATTGCTACATTTTTGGCCAAGATTTGTTACAGTTTTCGTTCGTTCTTGTGTGCTTACTGTTTACATTCTTGTACGTTTACGCTCAGTTTTACATCTGTTACACCATTTACATATAACCCAGTGTACAAAATATTAGTGTACGTTTGGGGAAATCCTTGTCTGATCCGCGTGCGGACCAGCCAAGGTACTCTACCTTCATTAGTTCTAGCTCGTCCTCAGGTGAAGGTAGGGTCTTCTGTGCTTCTCCATAGATCTCTTGGTTTCTATTTCATTCTAGCCAGAGACTAATGATTTAGGACAGTATAGTTGTTTCTTTTTGTTTGCTTTCTTTTTTGCTTGCAAGGTACGTGCTAGAGGGGCATTGGTCATAGGTGTGTTTCGCCAAGGTGGTAGGACACTACATCATTCCAAGGTGTTCATCCTGACTAGCTTGGCTACATGGGAGTGCACATCTTATCCTCCCCCTTAACCTCCTTTACCTCATTTCTTACACCTGCAATTATCCTTTTCACACCTCTTTTTATGAATTTTTCCAATGCCTGTAAAGCCTTTCCATATGGTCAATTACAAAATCCATGACGTGCATATTGTAGCTCGCTGCATGGGAAGCATCTATATGTAGGTCAAAGCCCCATGCAGATGTAACACAGTTCATCCTAGGGAGGAAACACCTATCCTATAATAAGGTTGTTTGCAAATGAACATGGCAAATAGCAAAAGAAAGGTGTAAAAGAGAAAAAGCTAAAAAAAAACATGCCCAAAACAAATGGCACATCAGCTGTTTCATAATAACCATCTCTAAGCATTCTAGTAAGAGGTCAGAAGCCTACAAAAGAAAGATGCCCATGCATATTGTCTCCCTCACAAGCACTCCAACGAGGGACCACACTATGCTACGTCTTTCCCTTCCTAAAACTATCGCTATAGATTCACCCTTTCTCGTTTCCCTACATGACTATCCTAGTACTCTCAAGCATAGCTAAGCAACATCTAGATAATTATTGAAGATCAATGTTAGCGTCTTGTCTTTTATGGTGTTTTGTATTCTTTGTGGGAGTCTCTTAGGCCCATCATCTAGACATCAACAAAGAGGGGCCAGTGAAACACCATAAAATTTCAGGACCTTCATGTTTCGGCGAGGTTTGGAAATTTAGGCAAGGGCTTCGACAAGTGTAGCGTCATGATCATTGGGAAATAAATTGTAGACACTAAAGATAGATTGTGCAATCTGGCAAGTTTTCTACTTCCAAGATTGGTAGGATTTCTAGACTCACCAACTTGCCCAAATGGATAGTTGGCCTAGTTGATAGTCTACCCAAAGACCATGTTTGGAGTTATCAATGGTGTTTAGGATGGACAAAACAGTTCGACAACTTTTCTAGTAGAGAATTTTGTTATGCTATGCTATGCTGCATGGCATAGCAAGCCTTCAAAAAATCAATCAAGCATTTGAATACAAGCTTTGAACAGATGTTTGCGCAAGGCAAAGTTAGAATTTGGCCAACATAGGATGCTACGCTACATAGCGTAGCACAAGATAGCAAGGGAGAAACACACAAAGACTTCATTGCCAAGCCATTTCGATAAAAGGACTGCATCTAATAGCATTTTGGCTTCCAAAAATATCCTATCTCACTTAGCCCTTGAACCACAAGCAAAGTTTTCTTGTGAAACCCTGCAAATTTGACAAAAATGCATGTTACATTGGCTACTATGCTCTACTACGCTACGTAGCATAACATAGCATAGCAAAGATGCAAATCAATAAAATGCTCCAAATATTAACCTAGCGTGCACCAAGGCTTCCAGCAAATGTTGTAGACTCCAGCGTAAGTTTCTTGTTCAAACCAGTGGCTATGCTATGCTACAGTACATAGTGTAGCATAGTTTAGCAAGCAGCTATGCTACATCAATGTGCTAGATAGCATAAGTGATGCAAATTTGATAGAGGCATTAGGACATGTTTAGCTATCTCTATAGCATGTTAGCAATAACTAAGCTTGCTGTGATTAGCAACTTTGTTCCAGTTTGGCATACCCATTAGTCCATCCTCCAAAATTTGTCACTACGCTTGATCCTATTCATAAGGATAGGGAAGACATAGTCCTAGGGTAGAGACTCCATTTCTTCTTGCATTGTTAGCACACTAGATTCCAGCATGTGCAGTTTTGACAACATGATTATAACATAGCAAAGTTCGTGATTGGCATAGCATGCCTACATGGTACTATCATGTTTGCATTTTGTGGGGTCTGGGACATGTGGCACCTAAACCACATTTTTCTCCTGCTCCTGGCCCTATAAATACCCTGGCAAACAATGTTCAAATGGTTGGCTTGTTGGCTGGTTGGCTTGTTGATTGGCTTTTTGCATAGTTGGCTTTCTAGATCAACTTTTGGCATAGTTGGCTTTTAAGTTCACACTTGAGAGCATAGTTGGCACATTTTGAGCATTCTGGTTACCTCTAAGATTTTTGTGTCTCCCAGTGTTGCACAATCGATTATGTCCATCTCAACAAACTAAAGTCACGATCTTGAGGTGGTGCATTCTCTCACTCCAATTTTCCTTACGTTTCTATTTATTATCATCATATTTTACATCATTTTTGTCCTCTTGCATTTAATAATCCTCATATTATGCTACGAGCATTGTTTCCAAAATAAACTTCTGCAAAAGGTTAAGTCACAGCTATTAAGTCCCTGTTTCATCGACAAGATCATTCAGGGCACCCTGAATCTATTTTCTCTAGCACGGCACTCACGTGGATCTGCGGTTAAACTGTTTCACTTGGTAACCTCTCGGTGTTCTAGCCACTGACATTTTCGATCGCAACACTAAGAGCTATGATGTAAACGTGCAAATATGTATGAAAAATGAGAAAATACAAGCATTTCACTAAATGCTAAAGAGAAATGCTTGAGAAATGCAACAAAATTTGAGAACAGTAGTGCACCACCCCAAAACAGAGAGCATTGCTAATTTGCAAAGGTATACATGATGTACAATAGGCGTAGTGGGAGTGCAGTCATAGCCTCGATGGTATCAGGTTGTGAAGTCTGGTGCTCACTGTGTTGGACTGTGCTTGCTGCGTTGGTAGCCATGGTATACCATGTGATATTCTATGGGGCTACAATGGGGCTGCAGTGTATCATGTAGTGTAGCTATGCCTCTCTAGTGGTGTGGTGTGCTCTAGGTCTCGTTCAGCCATGAAGCTAAGTGCCAAGATGCCAAAATGCCAAATGCCCAATTGGAAGTGTCCACTACTTCACTGGTAAAAAATGAAAGTCAACCCCTCCTTTTTTCCTTTTACCTCCCTGAAACACTAGGACGTAGGGATACTTATAGGGCTAGGGTTAGCCCAAAATGCAAATCAAGTGCCACATGGCAGTGTGGTGGGTGGGATCATGCTTTCTGCTATGCTCGTCTCATGTTACATGCAGGACATAGGAAACTATTTGCTATGCTCATCTTGTGTTATCCAGAGGACATGGGACATTGGCTGCTATGTTGGACAAGGTGCTACACTACAGTAGACATGGTGCTACGCTACACAACATGATAGGGTGCTATGCTATGCAACATGACAGTGTACTATGCTATAGTAGACATGGTGCTATGCTACATAGTGTGACAGGGTTCTATGCTGCAATAGACATGGTGCTACGCTACATAGCATGATAGGGTGCTATGCTATAGTAGATATGGTGCTATGCTAGACAATGTGACAGTGTGCTACGCTGCAGTAGACATGTTGCTATGCTATGCAGTAGGGTACAACGTTGTAGTAGACATGGTGCTATGCTACGTAGTGTGACAGGGTGCTACGTTGTAGTAGACATGATGCTACGCTATGCAGCATGACCTATAATTCTGTAGAAAGTGCCAACATTCTAACACTTAGAAAAATTTTGCAAATCTGGCAGTTGTAGTTGACTAAACTCAACACTTGGAAAAATATGGGCAAAGCACCACCATTTTGACACTTAGCCATATTTGTAGTCGTGATGACGAGACCTCAAATTTTGTGGTGTTTCAATGGCCGCTCTTTGTTGACATTTGGAGCAGTGGCCCAAGAGACATTCAAAAAGAATTACAAAACACCACAACATACATGTCACCAACATCACTCATCAATACAAGATTGGATGTTATTTCACCATGCTCAAGAGTGCTATGGGAATAAGGTTATGCTGAGGGACAAGGGGTACATGCAATGCTAGGGAGATGAAATTTAAATGGTGGAAATGAAATGCAAATAGTGGATCATGATGTAAGATGAAAATTTAGCATGGCTGATAGTGACCATGGCATGAAGTGGTTTGCCCCTAAAATGTTCATCTCTCATCAAAATGCTTATGAGAGCATCAAATTTGATCCAAGGTTGGGCCAATTGTGAAGTTGCAGCATTGTCAATTTTCTTGGGGATCTATTTTTCCCCATTCCCTTATTTTCTTGTTTTTTTGTTGTGTTGTGAGGTGAACCTTTTTTGGCTTTGGCTTACTACTGAATGTTAGTTGCAAGTTGGCTATTCAGAAGATGGGCTGTATTTCCCAGGGTTGATTCATGTTACATCCACCTAGGCTTTGATCACATAATAGAGGCTTTCAACAAGATGAGTTGTGTTACATCAACCATGGATTCTATAGTTGATATGAAGGGAATGCCATATGCATCATAGTGTGTATGCATTTGAGGGATTTGTAATCATGAGTATGTGGGAGATGAGAGGATATTGGGATGAAGGTCTAGATGTGCATAGGCTATAATAGGAATGAGGGGGATGTGCACTCTTGAATAGCTTAACTAGTCTAATCAAGAAAATCAAAGCAATGTGGTGACTTGCTACTACAATGAAATGCATCTCTGCATGACCTCCTCCAAGGCATCATCCTACAAACACAACTCTGAGAAGACAAGAAAACCACACAACATGAAATTCCAATGTAAATGCGAGATGTGAAGATGCAGCATGTGCTAGATGCAAAGATGCTATAAATGTATCAAATACTGTGCCAGTTGCAAGTGATTAGGAAGCTAGTAAAACTATCAAGGCAATGATGTTGCAAGTCCTCTGAAGGCTGCACTAATGGTAAGTGCTTCAAACGATTAGGAGAATGGTGGGAGGCGATGATGTTGTGAGTGGCACCAAGGCTGCATTAATGGCAAGTTCTTCGAAAGATCAACAACATGCTAGTTTAAAGTCCTGGCATATTGTGAACATAATTTAAGGTCTTGGTTGACTGTGATGTGCTAGTTTATAGTTCTAGTAGACTATTGGATGCTATTTTAATGTCATATCAAATAGTGAATGTTGTGCTAGTTTAATTTCATGACCCAAGGATGAGGTGTTGTGCCAGTTTGACATCATGACCCAAGGACGAGTTGTGCTAGTTTAATGTCATAGCAGACTAGTTCTTACCTTGCTTGTGTAAGGTGCGATGCTACATGCGTAGTCATGCTATGTGCCTACAAGATCCCACAAAAATCAACTAGAAAAACAACATCAAGTGGAAACTATTATAAATAGAGTTAAAATGCACAAATGAAAGGAAAGCAGTGTAAAAATTGATAATTTTAGGCCATTCCAGGCCATAGGCTAGTTTAAGGCCTTTTCAAACTGTATGTTTTTGTTATTTTTCAAATGCAATGCATAAGCTAAGTAGATGGATGTGTAAACAAAGTAGAAATGCCTAAACAAAGCGAAGTAGTGTGTAAACTAAGCTAGTAGGTGGAATCTAAATGCATGAATAAATGCAACCCAAGAAAAAACCAAAAATGCATGGCCAATGGAGGCAAGGGGTGAGCTAGTGCTTAATGTGTTTTTGGCCAAGGGAAAGTCTTGGTCATGTAGTTGCTTCCTAATTAGGTGTATATTAGGGAGTGTGCAAGGCTTAGGATTTTCTGGGAGGCTTTTGGCTTCAACCACTTGTTCGGGTGTGTTAGCCTTAGGCACTACATTGGTATCCGTAGGTGTACCACCAAGAAACTCTTCTTTTGAAACTTGCACCATGTCTATGTCATGGATAGTCAAAGAGGAAGAATTATCACCATGGATGATAAATTGACCACCTTCATATGGAAGGTGGATTTCTTGGTGGATGGGAGATGAGATGGTCCTTTGTTGGCCTAGCCAAGGCCTACCTAGAATCATGTTGAAACTTGGCATCTCCTCTATGATAGCACTAGTGAGGAATTTCTCTCCTACCACAAAGGCTAAGTTGATTGTGACCCTAACTATGACATGTGATCTATTGAAGGATTTTACACACATGGTTTTGGTTGGCCTAATTTGATCTACTAGGCATAGCTTGTCGATGACAGAGTACAAGACTACCTTTGTTGTTGCACCATAATCAACATGCACTCTACAGATGGTGCACTACACAACATGTATGCTAATAGATAGTGAAGTTGTAGTGACCTCCCCTCATTTAGGATTAACTTTGATTGCATCGTCATGAAATGATAGAGATGTTGAACCCAATTCTTGTGGTGTAGGGGGCAACATTGCTGCATGGATGGATGCCTCATTTGTAGGAATGTCCTTTGTAATAGGAATGGAGGCCAAGATCTAGGCTAATGCTTGGTAGTGAGTAGATGAGGTCATGACTAGGTCATACAAGCTCAACATTTTGTTCTTTTGCTTGAGTATTTGTTTTACTTGAGTTACTGTAGCTATGAATTCGTTGTCATTGGTTGTTGTGTTGGACTTGATTTCCTCCATGTGGCTTGAGAGACAGATCTCTCATGGAGGGGACTTAGGATTGGTTTTCTTGGTCTACTTGGGGGTAGGGACCCCAATGTTTGGTTGTTTCTTGTTGATTATAGCCTTTGCTTTACCCATGGGAGTTGGAAGGCACTCACTTGTCCTCTTGCATTGCCATTTGGTAGGCCTACCTAGGTTGCTAATGGGGTCAACCCTTGAAGGAGGAGGGATCGATATGTTGCCCACTATTGGGTTTCAGGTAGGTGAGGGTCCATCACATTGTGACACCCTTATGATAAAGGGTGGCTTAGGAGTTGTTTTAGGAATTTTTGTGTGACCAACTCATTGTGGCACCTTGATAATGAAAGGTTGTTTAGTGGTTGTTGTTTCTACATCATGCTAGTTTAACATCTTAGTAGATGATTGCTATGGAACCTTGATCACAAAGGATGTTGTGGATGCTAGAGGTGCCACTTTGATAACAAAGGGAAGCCTCTTGTTTGTGGAGGCCAAGGGAATCCTTGCCTTGTTGGGAGGCACATGGATTACAAAAAGTTGTTGCATAGGTTTTGGCTTGCCACCTATGCTAATGGAGTTTATGACATAGGAAGTGTCGTCTACATTGGATTGGCCCACTCTGTCTAGCAAAAATTGGTCCCATTATATCATTCTTTGCAAGCATCCTACAAAGCACAACAATTGTTTGTACTATGACCAGACAACTAGTGGTAATGAAAATATTGGTCTAGCTTGAAGTGTTGTGGGATTAGGGGCTCATTTGGTACTGTTGAGGTAGCGTTCCTTAGTAGTTTGTAGTACCTATCATGTTTTTGGCAAGAAATCTCTGATACATGTTTGTATTAGATTTTCTCAACTTTTAGAAGTTACTCCAACAGTTTAGAGGGTTCCATCAGTAGTGGTGTATACCTTAATTGATCCTTCTACTCAAAGTTGGACCTTGGGGTTGCCCTTATCGATGTAGGTGAGTTGGTGTTAGAGTTGGCAGTTTTGTTAGTTGGGACCTTGGGCTGCTTAACAGTCAAGCCCTGCTTGGTTGCTTTTGTACTTGTGGCCACTATTGCCACTATTGTGTTTTGCTTGTGAGTATGTTAGTTTCTGTAGGCCAAGTAGGTTTGGTTATTGCTAGCTTGCGCTACTTCCTCTATGCCTTTTTTTTAGGAAAAGGCTTGGCTAAGAGAATTCGGGGCTAGATAATACAATTTGGACTTGATGAAGTCATTCACTACACCTTTGAAGATGGCTAGTAGATGTATCTCCACTAAGTGTTCATGCATTTCACTCAATGTAGCATTCCAATGTTGGAGGAATTTTGGCATGGGCTCTAGAGGCCCCTGCTTAACTTGCATGAGCTAGTCAAGGGTTGCTTCAGGCTTTAGGTGGTACCTAAAGCGTGTCACAAACTAGCTTATGAGATCCTCCAAAGAGGAGATCTAGGCCTTGGGTAGCATGCATTACCAGTCTAAGGCCTTTCCAGTGAGTGACATGGGAAACACACGCATGATGGCATGTGGCCAAGCTTGAAGGAGTAGGCACTTGGATCGAAATGTAACCAAGTGTGCATTGGGGTCCCCTACACCATTGTTCTTGCTGAATTAAGACAGTTGGACCCCAATTGGGAGAGTTAGGGGTGTTACCGTAGGACTTATGGGGTCATCTTGATAGAAGTCCACCACCTTGACAATGTCAAAGGAGGTAGCCTCGAGTCAATTGATCTCCTCTGTCAAGCTTTGGATAATCTAGAATGCTTGATCCAAGCTTGGGGATGTGCCAGCTGGTTGTATTGGTTGGGCTTGTATTGGTTGCATCACATAGGGTCGAATTTTTGGTTGTGGAGTTTGCTAGTTTAATGTCATAGTAGATGGTTATTTCCAATTTAACATTGTAGCGAATGTTTGTTGATGTGCTGGTTGAGTGATGGATGCAGTGATCGATGTAGGCCATACATGAGTGGGTTGGACAAACATCACATATGCCAATGAGATAGGCAGGACGTAGGATGCTTGAGTTGTTTAGGGTTGGGAGGTGGCCCCTGTATGAGCATAGTGTTGGGAAAATGCATTAGTTGCTTGCAAGGAAGGCTGAATTGGCATGGTCACCATCTTAGAGAGGATGGGTGGATTGAACTAAGGAGGGGCTATACTAGGAAGTAGTTGTTGGAGGATGGTGTAGGGATGGCTCTCGTGTTTGGAGCAAGCCTCGAACTCATCTTCCTCATTTTGTAAGGCTTCCTCGTAGGTTGTCCTTGTATCATGCTTATTTGCATAGATGAGTTAGGACAACAACTAGTGGTAGGAATCTATGAGTGGGATTATGTCAAACAAGGAAGAATTGTACTCCCGTCCATTCCGATAGACTCATTCGTAGTATTTTTTTACCTACAAATCAAGATTATCCACTAGTAATCCTAGTTGGATTTTGGCACAAACAAAATTGTATTGTTCATGGCTTAGTGTGGCACACTTTGGCTGGATCGTGGTATCAAACGTGTTAGACATTGATGTGGAAGGTTGACCTAGATTCATATTCATAGATTGGGCTGTGAGAGTTGTTGTTTGTAGAAAATGGCTAACTTTAAAAGCTGTAGAAAAATGACTAAGTCTGTTAGTTGCAGGAAAATGTAAGAAAATGGCTGTGTAAAAATGTAGAAAAAATGGCTAAGTATGGAAATATAGAAAAAATGTTCAATATGAAAATTGTGAAAAATGGCCAACTCTAGTGTTACACTTGCTATGGTAGAGCTTGGTATGCTGAAAGGGTCACCACGCTACACCGGATATAGGAAACATAACACAGTGGGCAGCGTAATATAGTGGATAGCGTAACATAGTGAACAATGTAACATTGTAGATAACATAACACAATGGACAACGTATTACAGTAGATCGTTTAGGAACTACTACACCAACAGGGTCACTACACTACACAAGATGTAGACAATGTAGTGCAGTAGATAGGCAGTGTAACACAATAGACAGTTTAGAGCTTTCATCCTCTAGGGTTCTAGAGGAACTATCGTGGTGACCAATCTACATCACCTAGTACATAGACAACCATAGGGTTGTCACATCTATGCGATCAGGCTACTAGTAATAGGGTACAGACAACGTGCAGGATTACCCTTGACACATAGAAGAGACAACCCTCCTTCAAGCGCTAAAAACTGTGACATCTGAAAATGTTGGTGGATGGAACATTGAGAGGTCATTAGGCATACAGCCTAACCCCAAATCCATGCAAGGGCTATGCTAGAGAAAATAGAAATGGGGTGACTTGAATAGTCTTGTTGATCAGATAGGGACTTACGTGGTGTTAAAATGACCATATGTGAGAAGAGCTTATACTACATTATGTGTGAGCATCGGGTCTAAGAAAGCTAGAGCATAGTAGGGTGTCCCGACCAGAGAACTATGATGTGAATGTTCAAATATGTATGAAAAATGAGAAAATACAAGCATTACACTAAATGACAAAGAAAAATTCTTGATAAATGCAACAAAATTTGAGAATAGTAGTGCATTGCCCCAATTAGGATGAAACACCATAAATTTTAAGAATCCCATGATTCAGCAGTCCCAAAATTTGGGCAAGGATCTCTGCAAGCATGATGTCACAATGGACTATGTAGACAACATGACAGCTCAAAAGTCTTAACACCTGCAAAGTTGCTTTTAAGCCTACTTGCCACCCTCTACAGCATAGTCAGCACAACACCTAGCCATAGGGCTAGTTTGCATGAAAAAGGCACTAACAGTAGACTGAAAAATCTGCCAAATTTTCTATCTCCTGGGCTGACAGGCTTGCTACATCCTCTAGCTTGCCTAGCTTGACACTTGATCTAGCTAACGGTCTACCCAAGGACCATGCTAGGAGTTGCTAAAAGTATTCAAGATGAGTGAAACAGTTTGGCAAGTTTTCTAACTATAGGAACCTACTACGCAACGCAACTCTGCATAGTGTAGCAGGCCTTGAAGAGACTGATTGGGCTCCAAAGATGAAAATTAATGATGATTCAGTCCTCTAGGGTATCTTCCCCACTTCATCCTTGATGCATGAGCAACATGATGTAGCAAAATGTGGTGTATTTTGTTAGAAATCATCTCAATTTGAGTGCTACACTATGCTACGCTATGCAGTGTAGCATAGCATAGCAAGGATGTACTTTGATAATTCTCCTACTCAAATGGCTCTAATGAAGTAATCGTATTTGCCCATGCTTCAACCATCAAATACGTTTGCTCTACTACCATGCTAGGACTTGATTGACATTCTGATTGCAAAGTAAGTCAAAATTTGAGCCAAATTGGGTGCTACGTTGTGCTACACTACACAGCGTAGCATAGTGTAGCAGGGTCAAAACAAACAAAGGTCTCTTTCCAAGTGGTTCCTAGCAAAGGAATTGCACTTGGTCATATTCAGACCTCCAAGATTGCCTGTCCCGCTTTGCCCCTCGGGCCCTAAGTAGAATTTCTTGACAAAGTATTGTAGATTGAATAAGAATCCATGTCACATTGGCTTCTATGTTGTGCTATGCTAAGCAGTGTAGCACAGTGTAGCACAGTGTAGCAAGGAAACAAAGCACAAAAGTGTCCCAAGGATGAACTCTGCAGGTCCCAGGACCTTTCAGTATAAAAGACAAGGTTGTAGTTGCTTGCTTGGCTAGGCCTTAGACAGGTATTTTCAACTCTTGGGCAACGTTCCTCTTAGATTGATGGCTACACTATGCTTCACTATGCAGCATAGCATAGCGTAGCACACAAGTGTTTACGCTACATCAATATGTTGGGTAGCATAAATAGTGTAACACTCACGTGGAAGCATCAAGATGTCTCTAGTTAGCTCTAGAACTTGTTGACAATGGTCACTCTCATCCTAACATTTCTTCAACGAATAGAATTAGGAAGTTTTCTTTGTTTTGCACCCCCCTTGACTATCCCCAAAGTTGTCCCTACACTTCACCCTACACACAAGAGTAGGGAAGACGTAGTCCTAGAGCATAGGCTCCACTTTGCATTCATTGTTGGAATTTTTTATAACAAACATGTTAGTTTTATGAGCTTTGGCACATGCAGTTTGAGAAGTATGATCACAACCTAGCAGGTCTCACATTTAGTATTACACAGCAGCATGGCACGGTCACATTTACACTCTATGGGACCTAGAACACATGGCATCCAGACCACATTTCTCTCCCATATCTAACTCTATAAATGCCTAGGCAAACAATGTTCAAAGGGTTGGATTTTGAAATCATCTCTCTGGTGGTTGGATTTTTGGTTGGCTTCTGGCATTCTTGGCTTTTGGACTTGGCTTTCTTGCGATCAACATTTTGGCATTTTGGCTTTCTAGCGACTAGCTTTGGCAAGGAGATTGGCAAGCAAAGGGTTCCTGTTAGCAAGCTGTTGATCATCCACTTCGTTGTAAGTTGTGCCTATCCATACTACACATTAGTTGTACATCTTCAACCAAACAGAGATCAAACCCCTGATCTTGGGACGGTGCACCTTCTTACTCAAGCCTATTTCATTTCATTTTCCAATTATCATATTTTTCATTATTCTCTACTAGTTTATGCTTTCTGCCTATCACTTAAGCTATATTTAACATCTTTAAAAAAATGTTTATGGAAGGTTATTGTACACTGGTTAAGTCCTTGTCTGATAGACCAGACGATTTACGGCACCCTATTTCCGTTTATCTCCAGCTTGGTCCTTAGGCTGATCTGGGGTTAGGTTGTGCACCTAGTAACCTCTCAGTGTTCCAGCCACTAATGTTTTCAATCACTACAATTTTTTGCGCTAGAAGGAGGGCTTCTTTGTGCCCCTTCTTTGCTTCATGGGTAATCCTGCATGCTCTCTATACCCCATTACCTACTAGCATAGACATGATACTTTTGTGGTTGTCTACGCACTAGGTGGTGTAGATTGGTTGCAATGAAAATTTCTCTGGAACCCTCCAAAATGAAAGCCTCCAATCACTCACTATACCATGTTTACTCTATTGACTATGCTACACTGCCTGTGTCTTATGTGGAATAGTGAACCTCTCAGTGTAGTAGTCTTGCTTAGTGTAGCAGGTATAAAAATGAAGGAAGCTAGCTTCTGACACTTCCCAGTATGCCTAGTTTTAGCCTCCTCTCGTACATCTTTCACTACAATCACTCAACGTAACAATGCACTTCTTGTAAATCCTCCTCATGCATACCCTTCCTATTATTGCCAATTTCATAACAGACAAAAATGAATCCTGTTACCACAGCAGTTCCCACCTTGGACTTAGAGCTACCTTACTTTGTCCAACATGTGACAGGTACCTAGCGACCACCTAGCCAAGTGCTAGTATAGTAATAGTCTCTTAGGCTATGGAACCTATCGCCCAATCATTTTGCAAAATATGCAGGGTGATACAATTTTATTTATGCAAAATTCCTAGCGAATCTACCATTAGATCGCCAGGAAGTCGAAGATAAAGATAACTTCAAGTTCCTCCACCAGAATGGGAGGGAGTTCATCCCTACTCCTGATGTCACTATCCCGCTAACTGATGTGTATCAATGGATGCTAAACCAACTGATTCAAGTGATTAGGTTAAGGAAATAGGACATAGCATCCCACTACGATGAGGTGTTTCAGGATAGGTAGGAGGAGTTGGACTCCCACTCCGATGGTGGTGGCTAGATCTACACCACAATTATCCCTTCCACTGCTGTCTTTCGATCAAACCTGTTGTTCTCTTCTGCTCCCTTTATTATCACCCCAACCCTACCATAGCCCACACCCTCTTTAGTAGTGGGTAGCCATCCTATGTTTTCAACCTATCAACACATAGGCCCTTCAACTTCATTTCCAGTCCTCCTCCCTTCCATATCTATTCCAGCATCATACCCAATGTCGATCATGGCTATGCTACCTTACGTGCACACTGTGCCTATGTCACAACTGCACGTGAGTTTCTCTCTTATTCCCTCATCTATATCCATCCCGCCACTAGTAGCAAACCCACTCTCAACCGCATGGTGGGTGCCAGCCACTTCTCTACCTATTGCACAACCATCTCATATGTCACACTACATGCAAAACATAGGGATGTGGACCACCTTGCCAACTGGGCATGTAGCCAATCCCATGACGTCACTAACGGTCGTTGCCTAATAGCACCATCCACTAGGTGGTGGACCACCCAGGTGGCACTGTAGCAACCAAAAATGTCACCGGATGGAAAACACTGAGAGGTCATCAATCATGACAATCTTATGTCCGAATCTGTGCAAGGGTCGTGCTGGATGAAACAGAGATGGGGTGAACTAAATGGTCTTGTCAATTAGATAGGGACTTAGTCAATGTTAATATAACCTTTTTCAAATAGATAATTTGAAAAATAAGACTTGAAACATAGAATAATATTTAAATGCAAAAGGAATAGAAAACAATGTAAAATGTAATGATAAGAAAGAAAATATAAGCAAGTAAGAAAAGTAAAATGCAGTTAGAAAAGTGCACTGCTTCAAGAGTATGACTCCACTTTGTCAAGGTGGATATAATTTGTTACACAGCGCTAAGGGGGGCAGAGATCCCAAGAGTAACCAAGATGTTTAGAGTAAGAGAACTGTGTGCTTGAACATGGACTCAAGAGTTAAAAATGTAAAATGCTATGAAGATAGTAGGAAAGAGAAAAACAAAATTCCAAATGGAAGTGTTAACTATTTACAGTGTCAAACAAGGTGTTTACAATGCTCAGGAATGTAGCACTAAGTTTCCTTCTTGCTTGCTAACCAGTTCCTCAGCCAACCAACTAACTTACTAACTAACTAAAAAATCATCCCTTTGAGTGTTTCTCATTGGGGTATTTATAGGACCAAAGGCATGCAAAAGATGTAGTTTGGATGCCACATGTCCTAGGCCCATGTTGACTTGTCTAAGCTGCATGGGTGTGCATGATCATTGGATGTGCATGTTCATTGGATGAGCCTACCATGCTGTAATTACGAGCTTGCAAGAGCTTGGAAATGTGTGCCAACAGTGCAATTAGGTGAAATGCATTGATGTGGCATAACTATCTGCTATGCTATTCCATGCTTTGTAGCGTAGCGTAGCAACTTGCTATGCCATGCTACGCTATGCAGCGTAGCATAGTGTAGCCACTAGTTTGAAGCAAAAAATTGCATTGCATCCTACTGCATGTGCTGGAGATCTTTGAAGCATGCTAACTATTTATTTCATATTTGCTACGCTACGTAGCATACCATAGCAGCTGGACTTGGTTGCAAAAACATCGCTAATCTGCAAACTTTGCCTTTTTCACTGTGAAGCTTGCGAACTTGCTAATCCTACCCTTTAAGATGCCTTTTTTTATTCCCATGTAGTTGCTATGCCATGCTATGCTACATAACATAGCATAGCATAGCAACCAACATTGCCTTATTTTTGCTAAGTTTCCCATTTTCTGGTGAAGGAGCCATTGCTGAAGAACTCAGAGTCGAGCGAAGCAACTGCTTTCGAAGGCTAGACGTGCTAACTTAGTGTAATTGGAAATCACCAAGTAAGCCAAGCCTTCCTATCTTGCTCTCACTATGCTGTGCTACCCTACATAGTGTGGCATAGTGTAGCATATTGTCTTCCAATATATTATGGTTGACTATTTGAACAACTATCTTTCGAAGCCTACTACATTATATGGCGTAGCGTAGCATAGCAAACTTCTTGACTAGAAAAATTTCTAAACTGTTTTGCGTATTTTAACCACCACCAACCACTTTGTGCATCATTTCTACATAGGTTGTCAGTTGGATGAATTTCCCAGCTATAAAATTTGCCAAACTTCTTTGCTTGAACTCGAAACATCCACCTCTTGTCAAAGTGAAATGACGCTGCCTGAAGTGCAAGGGCCTGGTGAAGCAAGAATGCCCTGAAAATTTAGGGTGTTTCATTGGTCCCTCTTTATCAATGTTTGGAGGATGGCCCCGAGAGATGTTGACAAAGAATATGAAACAAAAAAGAAGACAAAATGCTAACATTATTGTGTGGTGATCGTCAAGACATCACTTAGCTGTGCTTGAGAGTGTTGCATTGGTTTTTTGCAAGGGCAGGAAAAGGTTAAGCAGGGAAGAAGGAGGTTTAGAAAAAGGGTAAAGATGAGGTTTAGTAGAGTCCCTTTTCGGAGTGCTCATGAGGGAGTTGTTCATATTTTCATATTTACTTTAGCTGACCTTCGACCTCTCATTGAAATGTTTAGAGAGGATGATTGTGAGATGGCTTACATGCCATTTTCTTTAGGCACATGAGTTTTCACTCTCTTATGCTTTTTCCTTTTGTTGTTTTTACATTTACATTTTTCAAACAACCTTCTTGTAGGGTAGGTGTTTCTTTCCTTGGATGAGTTGTGTTACATCTGTGTGGGGACTTTGACCTGCCTATAGGTGCTTCCCATGTAATGAGCTATGTTATGCACATCATGGACTTTGTAGTTGAGCAAACAAGAGGGCTTAACAGGCATTAGAAAATGCTTGTAAAAGAGGGGAGTGAGTAGGAATTGTAGATGAAAGAATTAGGGCAAAGGGAAGGAGCTTAGAAAGTAGGGCAGGATGTGCACTCTAAAGTAGCCAAGCTAGTCAAGACAACCACTTTGCAATGCTATAGCATTTGCTGCCGTAGCAAGATGCACCTACCACCAACACCTCACTGGAACACCTTGCAAACATAGAGAGAAAACCAAAAGAAAAAACCATGATGCAAAATGAAGACAAAGGTCTTGCTTGTTGTAGACATTGTTGAAGTTCTTTGACATCGCTGCTAGTATATGATGTCCAAAGTAGGAAAGCTAGCAATGGCCTTGGCCTTGGCCAATTTCTCACATGCTCATAGACAACCTTGAGGAAGAGTTCTCCCTTCTATATTGGTCATTGATGTAGGTCTGCATGGTGTTTTTGTTGTTGCTTGCTCTGGTAGCACTTTATGCAACTCAGCGTTTGTGCGCACTCCTCCTCTATTGAGTCGAGGTCGATAATCCTTGACTCATTATTCGGGGCTTCGCTCATGACATCAGATAGGATCATTCGGAGTGATGGTACCTACAACTCAAGAGGCAACATAGCTTGAGATCCATAAACAAGAGTGTAAGGAGTCTTACTCATCACAGTCTTGCATGTCATCCTATAGGCCCATAGAACATAGAGGATTTGCTCATGCCATCGCCTTTTTCTATTGCTAAGCATCCTCTTCAACAAGTTGATGATGGTCTTATTTGTAGCCTCTACCTACCCATTCTCTTGTGGGTAATATGGCGAGGAGAATGATTACCTAATGCCTAGATTTCTGCAGAAGGTTTGGGTTTCCATACTACTGAATTATGGTCTATTGTCAGTTACAATAGTCATCGGAAGCCCAAACCTTCTCACGATGTTATCCAAGATGAAGTGGCAAACCTACTGAGATGTCGTCTTCCTTAGGGGGATAGCTTTCACCTACATAGTAAAGTACTCAGTGGTAGTGATGATGAAGCTATGCCCTATGGAGGACTTGGGCATGATAAGTCCTATGAGGTCTAGTCCCCATTGCTAGAAAGGCCACATGATCTACGTTGGGTGCAGGTCCATAGGTTAAATATGTATGACATTTACGTATCTCTAGCATGTGTCACACATCTTGACCTTTGATAGGAAATCATGCTTCATATGGGGCCAGTAGTACCCTAGGCATATGATCTTCGCAACCATAGCCCTAGGTGCTATGTGTCCACCACATAGTCCCTCATGTACCTCATTAATCACCTTCTGTGCCTACTCCTCATCCACTCATTCCAGCAATATTCCATTGTAAGAATGTTTGCACAAGGCATCATTTCCCATGAGCATATATTGTTGGGGGCGCTTGCAAATCGCATCTTTGTGGGTAGATGTCAATCCGCTTGGGGGTTTGCCATGTTGCAAGTAGGCTTTAATGTTGGCGTACTACTCCTAGGTATCTATAGCATGAATTGAGGCCACATGTCCCGCCTGATTGATAGGCTTAGTATATTTGACAATCAAAGTTGGTAGACTTGCAAATAAGTGTGGTGAAATATTTAGTGCAAGGGTGGCTAAGGCATCTACTACAGTGTTCTCATTGCGTGGCATGTGTTGCACATCCGTAGTTGCAAACTATTTGAGCAGGATTTTTGCTAGGTCGCAATAGGGTTCTAGGTATGTAGCTTTGTAGGCATAGACCTTGGTGATTTGATTTACAACTAGTTGTGAATCACTGCGAATCACCAGGTGTTGTATGTGTAGTGTTTGGGCAGCTGAGAGGCCTCTGTGGAGCCCCTCGAATTCTGCCACATTTTTTGTGGAAGGGAATGCAAAGTGATAAGAAAACAAGGGCATTTACCCATAGGGGAATGTAATGACAGCAACTACGCTACCTCCCTGCATAGTCGAGATGTTGTTGAAGTGTAAAGTAGCTTCCAAGTGCAATGGGACGGCGTTGATAGTGCTAACATGTTCGTCTAGGAATTTAGGATCTACGGTTTCCTGGTTGTCAATGGGTGATGCTGTAAGTTGCATTGCTATGGCTTGACCCTTAGTCAATGACTGACTCACATAGTATAAATCAAATTTCATGGTTACTGCTTTCCATCGGGCTATCCTGCTACTTTCATACAAGTTGTTAGTAATAGCCCGAAGTATGTTTCTTTTGCAAATAATGTTAATTGTACTACGAAATAGGTAATGCCTCCACTTCTTTAATGCAAATACTAAGGTAAGGAAATTCCTCTCTACTTTGTTGTATCTCGCTTCATGCGCTATTAATGCATAACTCACATAATACACTGGTATCTTAGATCCGTCATCTCATTTGTGACATAACAATGTTGTGATAGATGTGTTGAAGGTGGTAAGGTAGATGAAGAAAGGCTTGTCCCTTTCTGGCAGATACATAGTTGGGAGGTGCAAAAGCTCTTTCTTCAAGTCATCGAAGGCTTGTTGACATTCAGTTGTCCATTCGAAGTTAACCCCTTTCTTTAGAAGATGTTGCATGGGGTGTAACTTGTTAGTTAACTTTTCTATAAACCTTCGGATGAACTGTAAACTACCTTGCAAATGATGCAATTCCTTAAGATTTGTAGGAGGTGCCAGGTTGATGATGACCTTAACCTTCTCAAGGTCCATCTATATTCTAGCCTCTCATACTACAAACCCTAACATGCACTCAGTTCTCACACCAAAGACACACTTCTTATGATTGAGGCAAAAATCATGCATTTGACAACACTTAAGGACTACCCCTAGATCACATGAGTGATCAACAGCCTCTTTGGACTTGACCAGTATATCATCTATGTAGTCATTTAACGTTTCTAGGATGTTGTCACTAAAGATGCAGGTCATGGCTCACTGGTAGGTTGCTCCAGCGTTCTTAAGCCCAAAAGGCATCATGGTGTAACAAAAGGTACCCCATGGGGTCATGAAGGTTGTTGTTAGCTGATGCTCTAGGTTGATGCGAATTTGGTTGTAGGTGAAGAAACCATCCATGACGGTTAAAAGAGCATGACCAGCTATAGTGTCAATGAGTTGATCGATGCTTGGAAGTGGAAAATCGTCTTTGATCGTTGCCTTGTTCAGATCCTGGAAGTCTATATAGATTCATATTCCTCTCATTTTCTTAGAAACCACAATGATGTTGGATACCCATTCTAAGTAATCAACTACGTAGATAAATCCAGCTTGGTATAGCTTGGTGATTTCATCCCTTGCAGCTTACGAGCTTTCTACTTGACTGCCTTCATGCGCAGGTCTAGGACAATGTTGTACTATATCATCCTCGGATCTAAACCCGGCATGTCAATATATGACCATGCAAAGACTTTAACGTTGTCTTGTAGAATCTTGGCTACATCTTTGTGTATCTACGCATCTAAGAGGGAACTAAGTTTTAACGTTCTTACTTCCCCCTTGGAGGTGGTCATAGGCATCTCGATGAGAGGGTCCTTAGTTACATCTCTAGCCTCTAGATCTAGGGTTTGGACCAGATGCTCGGGCTAGTTTGGGGATGTTTCTAAGGACACTATGGTTCTAGATATGGTTGATTCCCAGTCGATCAAGTCTAGGTTCAATTTTCTTGCGAGCTTGCCATGTGGACCTGTTAAAGCTAACAACGAAGAGAGATCACGATGGATTCCCATTTTTGCTCAACCTACCAAAATGAAATGAGGGCCTGGTTAAGAGGCACCTATTCACAGTAATCATTTATAATGAAAATTTACAAAACAAAGATGAGATGTAACTAGCGAAGTATGATATAAAGATTAAAGTTTTCCAATTTAAAGTCATGATAGACTGCTAGGGCATGGAGATGAAAAATTTCTAAATGAAAAAAATGTAAAAGTGTAGAACTGTCAATGTGAGAATGCTAAAAAAAGTAAAATTGCCAATGCGAAAGCATGAAACTACTAGTTTAATGTCATTACGGATTGCATACGTGTAATGGATCAAAACTACTAGCTTAGTACTAGAGTGAAATGCTACACTAGGAATGCTAGTTTAAGTTCTTTTTGGACCACTAAAATTATCGCTACGTTGGGGTTGCTAGTGTCAGGTTTTTCTTGACTGGTAGAGCTGTTGCTACGCTAAGATTGCTAGTTTAAGGTCTTTCTGGACTGGTAATTGAAAAATATATATATATATATATATTTTAGGAAAGTAAACGGCTAATAGTGGTATGATCTCTTGCCTAGATCTACCTATTTTAACTACCAACAATGGTATGATGTCGCGGCAAGCATGCTACGCTGCATGGTATACCCCGTATTAAATGGAGAAAGAGAATGGAAAGTTTTCCTTTTCTACCATTACAGTTATAAATAGGGATTAAACCCTGGTAAGTTCGTTATCTTCACCGTAATAGCATAGAGCCCACATTCAAAGCACAAAGAAATTTCAAAGCACAGAGCGATCATGCTAACAAAGAGCAAGGTAATTTTTGGAATAGCAAAGAGAAAGAGTCGATGAGCAGGACGATGGCTCGAAAGAAGGAACGCACACACTTGGCACTCACAAAGGTCAAGGAGGTAAAGGAAGCCCTAAGGGACATGACAAAATTGCACGTTGGGGTGCTGGAAGAGACACTGATGACCTAGTAGGCTACTATGCTTTCTCTATTTTTTCATGCTTCTATTATCATTTTTGTTTTCTGCTTTTAATTTTATGATTCAATTTTAGTTATCTGTGTTTTCTGTCATTGCATTGTCTTTTTTTGGCCTTTAAACCATCATTGTTGCCATTTTGGCCATGGAGGATGCACAAATGCTACGCTAATGTTGCATGCAAGGTCACCTAAACTGCCATCGTTGAAGTTGTCATAACTGTGGGGGTTTGGGGTAGTTTAAGTTACTTGGCTTTTAAATGGCATAGTATAGGACCATCAAGAGGGTTTGACCATGCATGATGCAACACTGTGACATGTGTTTTTGTTAGGGTGTAGTTCTAATCGCTTTTCTAGGGTTAATCAATCTGTTGCCATGCTAGGCTATTTTTGCTACGCTATTACTTTCATAGTTTTTTTTGCAATGCTATGTATAGGTTCACTAAAATGCTAATTCTTGCTACGCTACATGTGCATTGCGCTTGGTCATGGTGCTTGAAACACCATAAAAATTTTTGAGTTTAGCATTTGTCTGACAAGAAGTAGATCCCCGTGACCTACATACGACTTTGGCTACATTTGAAGTCACATAGGGCAACTCTGAGAATCGAAACACCTGGTTTATACAAAGTGTTGTGCCAGCATACACACCCAGCGTATACGCCCAGTTTTAAACCAAGTGTTGTGCCGGCGTCTATGCCCAACGTCTACGCCCGGCGTCTACGCCCAACGTCTACGCCCGGCGTCTACGCCCAGCGTCTACGACCAGCGTCTAGGCGCAATGTCTACGCCCAGCGTCTACGCCCTACGTCTACGCCCGATGCTCAGCATACACGCCTCACAAACAACCAGGTGCAATAGGAGCAAGAATTGAAGCAAGTCGACGTCCAGCATCCATCAGCGTATATGCCCCAGCGTATACGCCAGCATCCATCCAAGTCCACGCCCAGCGTATACGCTGGCCTGTTGTAGCGTATACGCCCAGCGTATACCATGTTTCTAAATTGTAAACGCCCGGTCTATACGCGACGTGTCTCCCAGTCCAATTTTCCCGGTAACCCTACCCCTATATATAGCCCAGTCTTCCGTAAATTCCAGGTCGGCAAAAATTCACCAGAGCAGACCCAGAGCAATTACACTACAAACAATAGCCCAAAAACCCTTTACGCTTACGCTTACGCTGGAATTTCTATACGCCGAGCACAGTCCGCGCTCCACCTACCATGCCAACCAGCTGCATCCCTGCATCCACCGGGGCTTTACGTCTACCTTGTGTCCCTACACGACTGCGTCGGACCGGTGCACAACATTTTGACTCTGTAATCCACTGTTTACGTTTGTTGCAAGTTCTTTTACAGTTTTACGTCAATTTGGCCCACGCTTCGTTTACGTCTGTTTACGTTCACGCTCCGTTCACGTCCGTATACGTCCACACCGTTTACGCTGTTTACATTTTGCTTAAGCTCTTTACACTTGTTTACGCTGTTCATGCCTGTATACGCTTACGCTGGGCCTATATTTGTTTACGCTGTTTACGCCCGACCCTGTTTACGCCCTTTTACGCTTACGCTCTGTCTGTGTCTGTTTCATTGTTTACACTCCGTTTACACATAACCCAGCGTATAACACTTCGGTGGCGCTCGGGGAAATCCTTGTTTGATCCACGTGCGCACCACCCAAGGTACCCTACCTTCATGCATTCCAGCACGTCCTCAGGAGAAGGTGGGGTCATCTATGCTCGTCCTGCGATCCCGCGGTCTCCGTTTTCCCTTCCAGCTGGGGACCGACGATTTCAGGCAGTACAGAAATTGGCGCTATAAGGAGGGCCTCCGCTTAAACAGTTTGACTGGACGCTCCTCAGCGTCTATGCTCATCAGTTTTTTTTCTCTACCCTGTTCAAACCCCCGACTCTCAGCGTCTACGCTCTCTACTCTTCAGTGTATATGCTGCACATAAACCCTAGCGTATATGCTGCACACTTACGCCAGCGTTTACGCTACACACTTACGCCGGCGTCTACGCTGCACACTTACGCCAGTGTTTACGCTGCATACTTACCCTATAGATTCATCTACGCCAGTCGCATACACTACGTTCTCCAGTACATCAATCTCGCACACTTAAACCGTCTATCATCATGAATCCCATAAACATCACTGCTACTACTACCCAGAACGTTAACATCTCAGATACAACGGCTGCCCAACAATCTATCACATAACATATGGGAGGGTAATCCACAATGGGGCCCCGTCGGTCATTGAGGTTGCAAGGGAGAGACCCTGCCGCTAACATTATAACCCAAGATGAGTATAACTTCATCTGCATTAAGATGCAAGCCGGCCTGGTAGTGGATTGGGCTGAAATCGAGGTGAAGAAACAATTCGAGCTCTTTTACAGGGGAGGACACGAGTTCATCCCGTCCCCATATGACGTAATCCCTATTCCAAAATAATTCTCAGAGCTCTTTACCCAGCTCCTTCTAAACAGGAGCCAGTCATTGGACCAACCCACGTTAGAGCCTCAGCCAGGGGAAGAAGATGAGTTTGCTGCCCAATCTGAGCAAGGAGACTCATACCACACCTTGAGCCCCCAAGCACAGATGGACCCCATCTTCCATCATGGGATAGGGGAAGCCCTGTTCGTAAAACACACTAGACTCGCCCAAGTTTCGATGCCACCACCAGAAACACCAGCACTCGTGCACATTCCCCTCCCGAGTGATCCCCAACCTCACAGCTTCCCTATAATAGTTACCCTTAACACAGCTGCGGGCTCGTCCTCACAAGCACCGCCTCCTCATGATGGCACGGGACCAACATTCCCACCTCGCATAATTGGGATGCCACATGTGATCCCCGCGTCTACATTAGCTCATTTCATACCCCATATCCAAACGCATACAGCTCCCCAAGCAGTCCCAGTCCAACAGGGAGTCCCTGCATACAACGTAGCAGGACAATGGCTAGCAAGGGGGGCGTCATCATATCAAATTCCTCATCACCACGTCCTGCCCCACGCAATTCCCCCGATTACTGCTCCTCAAGCACAGACCCAGCTACAACAACAACAACAACAACAATATTTTCCTTTTAACATTTCAGCCTTGGCACCGCCTGCCGTTAACTACCCACAGGCACAACTGCTGACCACCCAGCCTTCGGCTTTCCAACCCATGACCCAGCAATCTAGCTAGTATGCAGCTCCGCACCCCTAGCTTGTAGCTTCACCGAGTGCCCAAGACTGGGTGGATGCTAAAAAAATGATGCAAGAATTGACAGATGAGGTAAAACGCCTCAAAACCGTCGCTGATGGAGAGCTGAGAGTAGTAGATTTCTACAATGATGAACCTATCAGCTCCTCTGTCCCACCATTGACTCTTCCCAAGGGTGTTCCACTCCCAACGCTGACTAAGTATAATGGGGAGATAGACCGCAACGCCCACATCATCACGTTCAGATTAGAATGCGCACTCCTTCAGGCATGGCCCCACTCAATACTACGGGTATTCCCGATGTCCCTTGCAGGAAGGGCACTTGACTGGTACTGGGCCTTGCCCAGGAATTCCATCCTTTCCCTAGATGATATCCTACGCCAGTTTGTAACCAGGTTCAAGTATAACCTAAAACCCGAGGTGATACTATATAGCCTCATGCAAATCAAGCAGGCACCACTAGAGCCAGTGCAGAAATTCATTCAGAGATGGAGCACATCTCTCAACGAGTTGCACGACCCAATCTCTCAAACCTATCTGCTCACGATACTAAAAGGGGCTGTCAATGACTTCTTCAAGTCCAAACTGTATTACCTCAATGCGCGCGATCTGAACCAAGCATTTGAACAAATCAAAAACATAGAGGAAGCTGCTCAAAACAGCAACGACTCTGTGTACCAGACTTTCAGAAACCAACATACTAAGAAAGACAAAGAAAGGGCCAAGGTAACTGTAGCAGCAATAGCGGGGGCACCACAAACAAACACTATGCATCAATACAAACCACCTATTCACCCCACTAATTACTATCANACCGTGCTCGTCTGCAGATCTTTCGGTGCTTGTAACGTTCCAGCCTCGCACCGACGATTTCGGTCAGCACAGCTTCACCCTGAAATAGGACATCCAGAGGATGATTGATGATGGCAAGATCACTTTTGACGGGGCTAACCCTGTCCAACCCCAAAACCAGACCATGGGGATGTATAAAGACCCCCTGAACGCTAAAGAGACACCGTACGTAATTACCTTAATCTATTGTGATGATGACTCCAGCGCACCCCATATCAACACCGTCTACCCCGAAAGCAAACAAGAAACATATAATAAACCATTCGTAGTTCAGATTCCACCCGCCAACTCTGCACCTCAATCACCTCACAACCTGCAGCGGCCGTTCGTAATCCGAGTGCCCGCCACCATGCCTACGTCTAACGTCATGACACGCCAACAACCATACGTAGTGCGCATCCCCCAGGCTAACCCTGCAGGTACACCAACTCCTCACGCTCAGCCTACCCCTTTCGTAGTCCGAGTGCCACCTGCCGTTGCAACGACAGAGGTTCAGCCTCCGCCAAGACCAACCCCATACATCATTAGGCTACCTGCGCAAACTCCTACCCAATCGTACGCATAGCCCCATCCAGCTCCCTACGTCGTAAAGGTTCCTGGGAAATCCCAGAATCCGAGGTCAACTCCACCTTCGCGTGACACACGAGAACGTCTGGCAGATAGGCTTACACGAGAATGTTTGGAGAAAGAGCGCCAACGGCTAGCTCTGGGGGCACCTAAGCCCACTCCCCTAAACTCTGTACCCATGTCATCATCTAACGACTAACCAGGCACAGGCAATGAAGGTGTGTCGTCAGAAAGACACGAATCATCTAAAGTGACAACTCTGAAAATTGAAAAGCCAACAAAACGAGAGATAAAACTATTGGGTCCGATGGATCCAATCAGCACCAATAGAAACACCCCCAATAGTGAAAACTTTGCAGCCGCCTTGACACAAGTCATGCAAGCATTAAAACAAAAAAACACTTCACTGAGCTTGTATGACTTAGTCCTAACATCTCAAACGCATTGGGAAGCTCTAGTGTGCATGTTAACATTAATCACGGTGAGCGAGGATTTACCCCCAAACGAACCCTCCATTCATGCGGTGATGTTCTCACCTCATGGAACTACTCCTAAGCCCCTAAACTTTCATGACGACAACATCAAGGTTGATAAAAGAATGAAGGAGGTGACAACAGCTCCCATGTTCATAACAATCTGTATAAACCGATTTAAAATACATAGGGTCCATGTAGATGATGGAGCTGTGATAAACGTCGTGTCGTACCACATTATCGAGCAGCTAGGGCTTACTGAACTACTTAAACCAGCCATGACTACATGTTTAAAGTCATTCAGTGGGTCACACGTAATGGTGAAAGGCTCAATAATCTTAGACTTTATAGCGGGAGATCAATTCCCGACATCTGCTGAATTCCTAGTAGTGGACGAGATGCGAGGGTTCAACCTGATATTGGGAAGACCCTGGTTAGCCCAACTGAGAGTTGTCTCTTCCCCTATCCATCAGGAAATTCATCTGCCTTATGAAGGCGGAGAAATCATCATACACGGCGAAGCAGTTACTCCTATTATCTCATCGCATATAGACATGGACCAAGGCTCGGAAGTCGAACTCGAAAAACCCAGCCAAAATAATGAAAATCTACGACCATCGATAAGCAGTAAATCTTCCGACATGGGACAAAAGCTTCCTCAAATAGGAACGCCTATACTTCCTCAAGTAGAAGCTAATATAGAGCTCCCTACGGACACTGAGATATCTAAAAACGCTAGCACAACAGACATTCCATCAGAGGTCCCTTGGGCCGAATTGCCGTTTAATGTAATCAGCGAAGGTGACGCTGAATACCGGATCATACTGGTTGAAAGATCATCCAACATTAAAATGAACAAGATCAAAAAATTACTGAAATGATATGATCGCTCTTAGTCCGAAAAGACATTAAACTATAAAAAGTCCGAAATGACACTAAACTACGATAAAACAGGCAAAACAATTAAATGTCACCCCCGGTCTGAAATGACACTAAACTATCATGTCCGTAATGACATAAAACTAGCCACGATCAGCAATGATCAATTAGCCGAGAAATCTATCCGCGTCCCCCAAAACATCCCTTGATTATGCATGGGGCTCGAAATGGCCATAAACTACGCATGAGGCCCGAAATGGCCATAAACTAGTACTTGCTTTTCGTTCTACTTTTATAAT
>MNCI01016873.1:979-36401 GCA_015680685.1 Gnetum montanum | reverse complement strand
TAGGCCCCGTCCCGGAACCAGACCCCATTGTGCTCAATGGTCAAATTCGGGGTCGGGTCACCACCCTCCAAAGGACCAAACCATGTCAAAACCTCAACTAACTCAACCACTACAAGGGGAGGCTCAAGGTCTCTGCAAGCCATTAAAACAACACCAAATATCAATAATGAAAACTTCATTCTAGAAATTAGACATTCGCAGAAAAAGTTTCTAACAGTTACACTCGGCGTATACACTGGGCGTAGGAGAACAATTACGCTCGGCGTATACGCTCGGCATAGGAAAACAGTATACCAAAAACCATCTACGCTGTGCATAATACAAAAAATTACGTCAAACCGCCATACGCCACGAAGTTTCCAACTTACGCCCGGCGTATACACTGTGGAAACCCTCGGTGTATACGCCGATCGTAGACCATCTACGCTAGAAGCCAGTACAAGTGTCTACACCCGGCGTATACACCGACAATTGTCTACGCTAGACACCGAAGAAACGAAGCCGCAATAGTCTACGCCGAAAATAACACACGCGGCGTCTACGCCGATACTCTAAACCCTTCACGCTCGGTGTATACGCTGAAACCCTACACTAACTATCTATGCTACAAAGAAAACAGACGCTGAAAATCAACAAAAACAGGGTCAAAGGCCTACCTGCCAGAAGATCCGGGCCATGCGGGGATGCTCGGGCAGGGTAGGCACTGCAGCATCGACTCACTCTCCTCCGCGAACGTCAGTTGGGTCCTTTCTGTCCTCGGCCTTCTATTTCTTTGCCTCTACCCATCTCGGCGTCTACGCCATGGCTCGTCTGGTCGGCGTCTATGCTATGGTTTGCGCACGGCATGAACAGGGGTTTTCTCTCGGCGTCTACGCTGGGGTTTTCTCTCGGCGTCTACGCTGGGGTTACGCTCGCAGTTTACGCTCACGCTCCGAAAGTCAAATGACAAAATGATGCCCCTTCTCGCCTTTTATAGCGCGTTGACGCTGACACTGACGCCGCCGCCGTCGCCGCCGCTTTTCCGTTTTTCTTGCTTTTGCCTCGTTTTTTATGCTTTTTCGAATTCGCTTTGAATTTTTCAAAAAAATATATAAAATTTACACACAAACCGTATAAAACACAAATTTCGGCATTAAACTGCCGTTCGTTGCCCGGTAAGACATTAAACTGCTGTTCGTTGCCTGGTAAGGCATTAAACTGCCGTGTGTTGCCCGATAAGGCATTAAACTGCCGTGTGTTGCCTGGTAAGGTATTAAACTGCCGTTCGTTGCCCGGTAAGGCATTAAACTGCCGTTCGTTGCCCGGTAAGACATTCAACTGCCGTTCGTTACCCGGTAAGGCATTCAACTACCGTGCGTTGCCTGGTAAGGCATTAAACTGTTGTTCGTTGCCTGGTAAGGCATTAAACTGCCGTTCGTTGCCCGGTAAGGCATTAAACTGCCGAAGGCATGAAACTGCCGTTCCACTGTTACGTTAATCCATTTTCATATATGCACACTAAAGATTGCCAAAAGACCTAAAATGACCTCCGCTATCTTATCAGGCTCTCCATTTATTGACAGGAACTTGCCTAATGGATTGCAAGCGCTTAACCAAGCCGTTGGTCATNGATGGACCATACGGTGCGGTTGAAAGGAATATCGATGTGAATCTCGTCTACGTGAGCTCATCAACAAACGATGCAACAATAGCTTCAACACAGCAAACGGTTGACGCATATGAGGGAATGACAAAGTCCCTCGACATTGAAGCTGAAAACATTACTGAAGATCCTCTAACCGAAACTCCCATCACCATGCCCGATGGGGAAATTAAAATTCTAAAATTAAGTACGTTACTAGAACCACGTCTAGCTAAAGATATCGAAAACGTACTTAGGGAAAATATGAAAGTGTTTGCTTGGTCCTATACAGAGATGCCTAGACTAGACCCTCGAATTGTCCAACACAACATCATCCTTGATCCAAAACTAAGGCCAGTAAAACAGAAAGCACGAAAGGTCAAACCCGAGGTGGCATTAGCAGTTCGTAGTGAGATTACCAAGCTCTACCAAGCTGGTTTCATTAGGGCTGTTGATTACGCCTAGTGGGTGTCAAACATGGTTATAGTCCCAAAAAAGAACGGAAGTATCCGCCTATGCATTGACTTCCGAGACCTTAACGTAGCAACCATAAAAGATGACATCCCCTTACCTAGCATTGATCAATTAGTTGACTCAACCGCTAGGCACGCCCTGTTATCCTTTATGGATGGGTTCTCGGGATATAACCAAATACGTATTAACCCAGAACACCAGCTCCGAACCACTTTCATGACACCTTGGGGAACCTTTTGTTACACAATGATGCCTTTTGGTCTCAAGAATGCTAGGGCCACATATCAAAGCGCGATGACATACATCTTCAGCGATTACATCTTACATTCGCTCAATGATTACGTGGATGACATAGTGGTTAAATCAAAAATGACAGAACAACATGTACAGGATCTTGACTTAGTGTTGAAACGTTGTCTAAAATACGAGCTAAGGCTTAACCCGAAGAAATGCGTCTTCGGCGTCAAAACAGGCAAACTGCTTGGGTTTGTAACCTCGGAAGCAGGAATACGGGTAGACCCCGATAAGGTTAAGGCCATTATAAACCTAAAGTCACCTACCAACCTAACCGAACTTCGAGGGCTACAAGGTTGAGTACAGTTCATCAGGAGGTTCATAGAAAAATTGATAGAAAAACTAACATCCATGAACCACCTACTACGCAAAAATGTCCATTTTGAATGGACTCCGCAATGCCAAGAAGCATTTGACAACATTAAGATGGCACTCACGCAACTACCCACGGTGTACCCACCTAAAAACGACAAGCCGTTCTACATCTACCTGGCCACATCAGAATCATCAATCGCGTCTATGCTTTGTCAGAAACAAGATGACGGAACTGAAGTACCTGTATATTACTTGAGCCATGCATTAGTCGCCCACGAAAAAAGATACAACGACGTAGAAAATTCATGTTTAGCTTTAGTTTTCTCTTTAAAGAAATGGCGACATTATCTTTTCCAAAATCAAGCTAATATAATTTGCAAAGACAATGTACTCAGAGCTATAACTGAAAATATCTACGAATCGAGCAGGATAGCCCGTTGGAAGGCCATCATAGCTGAGTTCGACCTACGCTACGTAGCACAATCGTCAGTAAAAGGCCAAGCCATAGGAAATCAAATGACCACGTCGCCAACACATGATCCAGGTAGAATAGAACCCGAATTCCCAGAAGAAAATGTAAATGCGATAGATACGGTGCCAGATAACTACGATGCCATTCTAAACTTTGATGGAGCATCCACCTCTCGAGGAGGAAGTGCCGCCGTTGTAATCACATACCCCTCTGGGGAAATTAAACCTTTTGCTTACCGCTTCAATTTTCATTGTACTAATAACAGAGCAGAGTATGAAGGCCTCCTTAGAGGTCTCGCGGCCGCATTAGCTTCTGACATTACACGGCTCGTAGTAAGAGGGGACTCACAACTAGTCATAAACCAAGTCATAGACGTGTATACATATAAAGCGCCACACTTACAACCATGTTGTGATTTGGCTAAACACCTACTTAAATGATTCGAAAGCGTCGATGTCCAACACGTCTCCAGGAATGACAATACCGTTGCAGACACATTAGCCACCTTGGCCTTAAACATATCCCTTGACATGTTTCATGCATTACCAAGTTCCATAACCAGTTGTGCCGAGCCCATAACCAATACTCTCGACATGCTGCCAATCGCATCTGTCAGTACAACACATGCCAATGAATGGTACGATGACATAAAAGAATACCTCCAGCACGACGAAACGCAACAACATTTAACAAGTGCACAAAAGGATGCAATACGCAAACGCTCTAGATAATACACACTAATAGGAGATACATTGTGTCGCCGATCCTACGAAGGCATACTGCTGACATGCATCAATAGTACCGAAGCCCAAACAATTGTTGAACAAGTGCACGATGGAATATGCGGGGGACACATTGCACCGAAGGCAATGGCAACCAAAATAAGACGCTTAGGTTACTATTGGCCACACATGGAGTACGATTGTCTGTCTAAGGTCAGAATATGTAGTACTTGTCAAAAACACAGTAATTTAATCCATGTCCCACCAAATGAGTTGCACACGACGCAAATCACATGGCCCTTCCAGAAGTGGGGATTGGACCTTATAGGCCCGATAACACCCACATCTTCTACCGGGCATGGTTTCATCATAACAGCAACTGAATATTTCACGAAATGGGTAGAAGTTGCGCCCCTTCGGAAAACTACTTCCAAACACGTATGCCACTTCATCCTCGAAAACATTGTGATCCGTTTTGGCATTTCCATGACAATCATCACTGACAATGGGCCACAATTTAGCAGTGCCGAGACCAAAACGTTTTGTGATAGTCTAGGGATCAAACATTCATTTTCATCCCCTTACTATCCTCAGAGCAATGGGCAGGCGGAAGCGACAAATAAGACAATCATCACAATACTTAAAAAGATGCTTGCCCAAGGTAAACGAAGATGGCATGAACAACTGGTGTATGCATTATGGGCATATCGTACTACACATGGGACTTCGACAGGTAAACTCCATACAGTTTTGTTTATGGTTCAGAAGTTGTTTTACCTTTAGAATTACAGGTACCGTCTCCAAGGATCACGCTTTCCAGACTCCTCAACGACGAGCAAAAAAATTATTTACGCATCATTGACCTGGACTCAGTGGAGGAGTAGCGCGTACGCACACTCGATCAAATCGAATGGTACCAAAAATGACAACGGCAACGACATCGACATGACGTTCATAAGCGCCCCATCAAAGAAGGAGACCTTGTGCTTAAGGCTATTTGAGAACACCCAGATAAGTTATTAGTTAATTGGGAAGGGCCTTATCTGGTCATCAAAGCATTCGAAAAAGGAGCATTCAAGCTAGCTGACATGGACGGAAAATAATTTGCAAATCCAACCAATCACGTATTCCTAAAACCGTTCTATGCATGAATTCGAACTCAGGTACGCAATAGTCCTGGAATCACGACTATAAACTGATACCATAGAGTAGTCTTGGAATCACGACTATAAACTGATACCACAGAGTAGTCCTGGAATCACGACTATAAACTGATACCACAGAGTAGTCCTGGAATCACGACTATAAACTGATACCATAGAGTAGTCCTGGAATCACGACTATAAACTGATACCACACACTAGTCCCGGAATCACGACTATAAACTGATACCACAGAACAGTCCTGGATTATGACTTTAAACTAATACCACGGTGTCCGTCATGATGGTAAACTAGCATCCGTCCGGCACGACAATAAACTGCAACTGTCTCAGTCATCTGAGTCCGCTAAGACTATAAACTAGCTTGCCTCTTCATGGTCCGCTAAGACTCAAAACTAGCAACGTAACGTCTGCCACGACGTTAAACGGGTAATGTCCAATGGATTACGACATAAAACTAACCCATAATAGTCTGCTAAGACTATAAACTGGCACGTTCACATTCGGCTGTTCACTCCACAACCATATTCATTCATCAGATATCATTGCATCCCTCATCAGCATCGTCGGCATTCACATTCAATGCTCAGAATCGCACCAATATTTTTGTACACCTGCAGCTGTTTAAATCTAAAATCATTAGTTCACTCATGGTTTTCTTGTCTCTNAAAAAAAAAAAAAAAAAAAAAACGGGATCCTTGGCACTTCCCATATAAGCCCCGGGCGGGAAGGTATCGGTCTTGAAAATACATACTCATGTCAAAAGCAGTCAAGAAACATCCTATCGCATGGCTTTGGCTCCTCCCTAATAGTTTCCCCAAACAAGGGAGTTGTTCCTCCAAAGAATGCGAAACATCATCCCGTGGCTTTGGTAGTGACAACCGGTTCTCTTGAAAAATCACCAAGAGCACTGTTCCGCCAAAGGACGCACATCACATGCTTGAATCCCGAGTCTGCCAAAAGATGGCTATCAACAAAGACCAGCATGCCACACCCCTGAACATCCCACTTCCCTAGCATGATCCCTTGGGCAGTCATCGATCCTCACGATCCCTTCCCTCCTACCAGTTACCAATCTCACCCTTTCAATCCCATTCACCACTGAACACGGTACGATGATGTCCGGTCAAGTTGCAAAGGACAAATCTTTTATCAAGATGCTTGTGGTGTTTTCCGCTTCTTTGTCGACGCTTCTCGGGTTGATTCCTCCAAGCATCAACAAAGAGGGGCCAATGAAACACAACAAAAATTTTTGAGTTTAGCATTTGTCTAACAAGAAGCAGATCCCCGTGACCTACAGACGACTTTGGCCACATTTGAAGTCACATAGGGCAACTCTGAGAATCGAAACACCTGGTTTTTATAAAGTGTTGTGCCAGCGTATACACCCAGCATATACGCCTAGTTTTAAACCAAGTGTTGTGTCGGCGTCTACGCCCAGCGTCTACGCCCAGTGTCTACGCCCAGCGTCTACGCCCGCCGTCTACGCCCGACGCTCAGCATACACGCCTCACAAGCAACCAGGTGCAACAGGAGCAAGAATTGAAGCAAGTCAACATCCAGCATCCATCAGTGTATACGCCAGCATCCATCCAAGTCCACGCCCGGCATATACGCTGGCCTGTTGTAGCGTATACGCCCAGCGTATACCATGTTTCTAAATTGTAAACGCCCGGTCTATACGCCACGTGTCTCCCAGTCCGATTTTCCCGGTAACCCTACCCCTATAAATAGCCCAGTCTTCTGTAAATTCCAGGTCAGCAAAAATTCACTAGAGCAGACCTAGAGCAATTACGCTACAAACAAGAGCCCAAAAACCCTTTACTCTTACGCTTATGTTGGAATTTCTGTACGCCGAGCACAGTCCACGCTCCGCCTACCGTGCCAACCAGCTGCATCCCTGCATCCACCGGGGCTTTACGTCCGCCTTGTGTCCCTACATGACTACGTTAGACCGGTGCACAACATTTTGACTCTGTAATCCACTATTTACGTTTGTTGCAAGTTCTTTTACAGTTTTACATCAATTTGGCCCATGCTTCATTTATGCCTGTTTACGTTCACGTCCGTATACGCCCACACTATTTACGCTGTTTACATTTTGCTTACGCTCTTTACACTTGTTTACGCTGTTCACGCTGTTCACACCTATATACGCTTATGCTGGGCCTATATTTGTTTATGCTATTTACGCCCGACCCTGTTTACGCCCTTTTACGCTTACGCTCTGTCTCTGTCTGTTTCACTGTTTACGATCCGTTTACACATAACCCAACGTATAACACTTCGGTGGTGCTCGGGGAAATCCTTGTCTAATCCGCGTGCAGACCACCGAAGGTACCCTACCTTCGTGCATTCCAGCATGCCCTCAGGCGAATGTGGGGTCATCTGTGCTCATCCTACGATCCTGTGATCTCCGTTTTCCCTTCCAACCGGGGACCGACGATTTCGGGAGGTACAGTGCTAATATTTGCCATTGTGTTGTGTAGGATAGTGCTAAGGCCAATTTTGATTATCTAAGAAATTTCAAGGGTCCTGTGTTGCATAAATAGACCAATGGCCAATGTTCCTCCTTCCCACACACATGTGGGGGAGTGAGGGGTATGGTTCAGGAAAGAAACATAGGAGTTCCTACAATTCCTTCTCCAACGCTTTAGTGTGATCATTTGGTCATACCTAGAGGAGGAAGAGGCAGCCGTCATTACAGAAACCCTATTGCCTAGCACAAACTGGGGTATCCTAAGGTTTTTGATGGATGGGGCAATCAGTAGCAGGCAGAGAGAAGGATCTAGTCAACAACATAAAGATTTGAGGCATTTTTCTTGGATCTAGGATATGCCTAAGTACAACTAGTACCATCCTTACAACATATTTTTCATTGCACATCATATGGGAACGTGCTTCCAAAACCCACCAGGAACCATATATTGTGTTGGTGGGTGAGTTTTGAAGCCTTGTTTTATTGCATTGTGTGACATTTTCTAGGCTAGCCAAATGTTAACGCTATGTTTTTATTATGAGGTTCTACATTAAAAAGGAAGGGCTTCATGATAATACGGATGTGCTGACCACAGCACGGATGGCCTTGCAGGAGTTCTCTTCTACTAAGAAATTGCATGCAGGTGTGATTGGTCAATGCAGGGGTGAATACCACACCTACCCAGAGCTATACCCCATTCCCTATGATAGATGCAAGGAGTTGGGTTGGTTGGATGAGGGATGGACACCCTTCAAAACGATCACTGTTGAACAAGTTCTAGTTAGTCTTCTGCCATTCCCATTACCATACAAACCTAGTAAGCTAAATAGTGGGTGTTGCATGCCCAAGTGCTTTTGCAATTTTTTGTGTTTTCTATGTATTTATGCTAAATGTTTCTTGTGAAAACTACTATAGGGACAAGAAAGTCCCAGGAGGTGATAGTGGTAACCGTCGAGAACTAGGAGGTGAACATCTACTTCATGTACGAAGAAGTATATGGGAGATAACGTTGGATATGCAGTGCTACCTTAGACTCCTTGGTCCAGAATATCTAGAAGGATAGGCTTATGGATCTGTTCTTGGCCACAAATCCAATCGTTCCTGCCATTGAGACGTTCTCCATAGTCAACTCCTTTTCTGATAGGGTGGTCTGCTTTTGGACTTGCATATAAGGCATACGGGTGGTCATTGAAATCAATGACCAGCTATTCAAAAACCTTTTCAGTGTCCTTGCTGATGGCGTACTCATAGGGTCAAAGACCAAGACAGAGCTAAACCTTTAGAAGAAGGACATTCAGAAGTGGTTAGGGATCGCTAAAGAGCGGAAGGGGCTCCTAATGGATAAGCTCAAGTCAGGACCTACCAAGGAAGTTTACCCTATTTCCATGCTCGTACATTCCCCCAACTACTTTCCCAAGGGAAGGTCCTTGGGATTGACTAGGCTTCGGTAATGCGTGATGTCATGGAAGAAGGGGCTCGCTACAACTGGGCTAGGTTTCTATGTAAAGGATTGTAGAACGAAATCTTGGGGCTCCATAAGAAGCTGTAGTCCCATTCCAATATATGTTATGCCTTTTACATAGTCTACTTGTGGTGTTTTGTGGAGTTTCTGGTAGTCCATGAGAATGGAGCCTGGATCATGTGGAATCACAACCAGATTTCTAGACTATGGATCCACCAAATCCTCTAGACCACCCAAGCCCAAGATCCCCCAAAAAAAAATTGGGGAGTTATTCTCTATGATGACTAAGGATCAGGTGGTCTGTAACTTTTGTGGCTAAGATAGTGTAGGAGAGGTGCCCCCCACTGTAGTCGGTAGTATGTCATAGGGGAAATGTCTCATAGCCGAGAGTGTGGCCAGCAAGTTGCAGTGAAAGAGACTTGCTTTAACTGAGGAAAATATTTGCACAGAGGAAGATGAGGAGCAGATATAGTGGTTTAAACTATAGAGGACACAACCTCCCATTGGTAAACGCTTTTGTTCATGTTTATTTCTTTGCCTACTTTGTTAATGCCTACTATGTTGTGCTACTCTAGACAACGTAGCATAGCATAGCACTTACTTTAAGCTAACCTATTTTGAGCTAATGTAAACATGTTTCTTGGCTGCTAGATGAAGAAGAAGAAGAAGAAGGCGATGAAGAGGTGTCGGCCCCTAAGATGGGGGTGACAAATAAAGACACGGGGGCCTCAGTCTCATAAGAGAGGGCCTCGGTCAAGAGGGGAGGAGCTCCTGCCACTAAGGTAGGGGCTCTTGTTATTAGGCAAAATCCTCCTATTAACGAGAAGTCTCCCATGAATAAAGAGGATGCTGGTGCCTGAAAAGGCAAAGTGCTAGTGAATAAAGGAGAAGCCCGCATCAACCCAGAAGGGACTTCCACCAAGGATGCTACTGTCACTCTAAATCATAAGGGATGGAAAATGCAATTAGACGCTAGTGAATTTAACAGCATATCCACTTTGTCATAGTTCATTTTGGTCGTTGCTGACACACTTAGTTGTATGAAAAACACCACTATTAATATTGCAAGACCCCCATTGATTCGTGTGGAACCATGGGTCGAGACCCTTGATAAGTTCGTATTTATGTAGGGGATCGCTGATGACATGATCATCCGTCTTCAGCAGATTGACTCTGAAGTGGCTAAGTAGTAGTACTAGATTCTCTCATGTTGGTTTGCTAGAGTTCTCGAATTCATTAACCTTGCTACGCTAATGTGACTAACATGCTTTTTATGTTGTGATAACCTTTCGACTCAAATAGGACCTAACACAGCCTTTGAAAGTCGGTGCCATGCCTACATTCCTACTTGAAGTGATCAAGGTGCCCTGTCGTGCATACGACGAGGCCAAAAAATGTGCGTTGCACTCAGCTTGCTGCTTGTGGGAGTACAAGCGTGTCAATGAAGACCTGTGGAAACCAGTCCAAAAGGTTGAGAAAGAGAAGGCTGACTTGAGCGCTGAGATGAAAGATCTCAAATTTAGGAATGAATTCCTCATGGCCCATGATACTAATAATAAGGACTAGTGCACAGTTGTGATAGATCATGCCAGATTTTGGACAGGCGTGGGTCAGAACAATGAAGCCACCCACGAAATAATAGAACGGTGGATGCAGATGGACTTGTTGGCCCAGAAGAGTCAAGATTGAAAAGATTTCAACACTAGGGTTTATGAATGGGGGTAGTCCCAAAAAAACCATAAACATGTATATAAATTGGAACGTGCCTCCTATCATAAACTCTACAGGGATGCCTCTGTGGAGGCATTTACCTATAATGCATTTGTAGATTCCATTGGTATTTCTAAGGCCTATGACAAGTTGAAAGAGTAGGAAAAGGTTACAGAATCTCTTGAATGGGAAGTGGACCTCCCCATAGGAGAGACTGAAACTGACTCCTTTTCTCTGGGACCACCAAGGTGAATGACCACCGAAAAGGAGAAAGCTACTACAGACACTGAACCTAGCAATAGGCGTTGGGTGGATATCACGGTAGAGGAGGTCTGGCATTACCTTGGGCTTGGTCTAGACCAAATACCCTTTGAGATAGACATAGGTCCTTCTCAGGTTAGTCACTTTCTATTGTGTTAATGCTTGTGCTTTGTTATAGCTTGCATGTTTTGCCTTAACTGACTACTTCATTCCTACGATGCAGGTTCTAGATGAGGGCGCAGAGGCCACAGAGGGCAAGAATGAAGGGGTAGTAGGGGATTGTGCAGTGGAAGGTGATATAGAAGGGGGTGATGTAGAGGTGAATGATGAAGATGATGTGCACAGAAGCAACCCATGACAGCATGGGATTTTTTAAATTTTTGAATTTTTGTAAAATTTTTACAAACATTTTCTAAGAGATGAAAATTTTGAATAAAAAGGAGAATTTCGAAAAAGAAATCAATTTTGCGCTAACTTATGTAAAGTTTTCATGCTTTTAAGTGCTAGTTTTAGGCTATTTTAAGCTCCTACTAGTTTTAGGCCATTTCAGGCCATCACTAGTTTTAGGCCATTTTGGGCCATAGCATAGCATAGCATAGTTTAGGTCATTTCGGGCCGTAGCGTGTTAAGGAGATGATACACTAACGATTTGGATAATGACTAACTGGTAACTAGCGTGGGTGCAAAGAAAAAAGGTGGTGAATGTACAAGGGATGAAAATGGGGAAGGAAGTACCAGGGTTGCTACGCTATGTATAGCTACTTCTTGATACATCATGGGTTAACTGGAACCGTAAGGCCGATGCACATTGCCAGGGCTCTCGTCCATGTCATTGCCCCCCTCTTGGAAGGGCAATTCAGCCGACATGCTTTCATTTTGGCAACTAGCTTGCTAAGCCGATTCCCTTGCTGGATGATTTGTGTGTGCATATTCAGGCACTTCATTCTTAGAGGTTATAACCTCTGAGCCCTATTCCATGTCTACATTATTAATTGCTTGTGTCGCTACCTTGTCACCATAGATCACCACCTCCCTGCCTACATATGATAGGTGGATCTCCTAATGTATGGGTGAGGAGATAGCTGTAAGCTACACTAACCATGATCTCCCCAAGATCAGGTTAAACTCGGGCATCTCCTTGACCATGATGAACGCTGCATTCATGGGGAACTGATTGCCTGCCACGAAGCCTATGTGGACTGTACCTTTCACCACGACCTATGACCCATTAAATGACCTTAAGCATGATGTTGTTGTGGGTTTGATCTGGTCCACCAATCCCAACTTTTCCACAATAGGGAAGGGGATGACATTCATGGTAGCCCCATCATCAACGTGTACCCTTCAGATCCAGTGTTGGCTGACTCGAATTGTGATGAATAGGGGTGCTATAGTCACCTGGCCCCTTTTTGGATCTTTCCTAATGGAGTCATCACAAAATATGAGTTGAGGTTATTTTGGCTCTACAGGTGGAAAGGGAAGCATGACCAAGTGGATCACTTCCTCTTCCGCTAGTATGTCTTTGTTGATCAGAATCACTGTCAACATGCAGATCAGAGCCTCACACTATGGGACAGATGTCATGATTAGGTTGTACAAGCTTAATATAGTATTCTTTTGCTTCAAAGCTTGTTTGACTTGAGTGAGGGCATCCAAGAGGTCTTGGCCACCCTCCTATTTACCACCTTTCTCTTCTTCTATTCATCCTAGAAGATAAATTTTCCTAAGAGGGGTAGTTTTGAATTTGGATTCAGATCGATTTTGGTAGGGCGACGCAGACTTTGTGGTTGTAGCAACATCCCTCTTTAGTGACGAGGGCATAGACATAGGGTGTGAAGACATAGGCTTGGAAATACCTAGGGTGGTATTTCCCTTTGACGTCTTACTTGTGAAATGCACTTCTCATTTTCTAGGGTGAGAAGGTTGTACGACTGCCTTGTGCAGGATGAGGGCTATTGAAGCAGTTGGCCCCCTGATGACAAACAGAGCTAACAGTGTTAACAGGAGGGGTGGCATGGTTCTGCTAACGGATGGCATAGGGGTGGATGACCAGAGAGGGACCCTTAGGACAAATGACTGCTCTGAGCTTCGGCCAGCCACTCGTGGTGTTGGTGCACTATGCTGAGGCATGTGGACCACAGAAGGTTCTTGGGGCAGCCTAGGATCACTATCAATGCTGATGGTGTTGAGGGGGTCTATGTAGACGTGCAGAGATTGATTCTCAGGACGTACTAGGTTTCTTTCATCCAAAACCAATTTACCCTAATCAATCATGCTTTTGATGTCATCCTGCAATGCTAGACAGTAATCTGTATTGTGACCACACTGTTGGTGATAGTCATAGAACTGATCCAACCTAAAATCCTTAGGAACTGGAGGCTCATTGGGAAAGGCCAAGGAGGGGTTCCTAAGGAGCTTGCAATAGTTCTGGTGTTTCTTGACTCCCTCATCCAACATCTGCTTGTGTTGGATGTGCCCCACTTCCAATAGCTGCTTTAGAAGTTCTGAAGGCCTGAGAGGAAGCAGGGTATACTTGGAGTAATCTTTACACTCAAAGTTTGGTTTGGACTATGTAGATGTCTCGAGCACAGGTATGGAAGTTCATGGGTGTGTGGCCCTACTTGAGTGCAGGATTAGCTACAGATGTAGCCACTATGGCTATTGGGACCTTACCCTTGTCCTTCTTTGTAAAGGTGTTCTTATAAGCAACATAGGCTGCATCTTTGCTCACCTCGACTACATCCTGTATGCTCTTAGTCTGAGCGAAGGCTTGAATAAGAGTGTTAGGAGCAAGGTAGTATAGTTTATACTTGATGAAGTCATTCTCGATGTCGTTAAAGATAGCCAGCAAGTGGGCCTCAGCAATGGGCTCATAGATTTCATTAAGGGTTGCACTTCAATGCTGGATGAACTTTTGGATCGGCTCTAGAGGATCCTGCTTCACGCTCATCAACTGATCCAGCATGATTTCTGTCTTCAAGTTATACTTGAAGAACATCATGAACTAGGTTAGAAGCACCTCTAGGGTTGAAATAGATGAGTGTGGAAGCACGCGGTACCAATACAAGGCTTTCCTAGCTAGGGACATAGCAAAGACAAGGATAATCGTGTGCAACCATTATTGCAACAGCAGAGATTTAGACCTAAAGGTGACCAGATGTACATTGGGATATCCCTCCCCATTGTATTTTGTGAATTGTGGGAAGGACATCCCTAGGGGTAGCATCAACATGGGCATGGCATGGCTGATGGGGTCATCTTGGTAAATGTCCATGACTTGTACCATGTTAGACCCAATAGCCTTGAGGCATTTTATTTCCTCAGTGAGTGTTTGGATCAGCTGGAATGCTTGGTCCAAGCCCTGGGATGATGTGGACATCTGGGGAACTACTAAGGTAGCTTCCATCTATGGGGTGGCGAGGGCAATAGCATGACCCACCACCAGTACCATTGGGATGGCCCCCACGGACAGTGCTACCTGCATTGTCCACCACCTGGCAGGTGGTGTTGTTAGGGTGGCAACCGTGGGTTGGGCTACGGGATAGACTATTTGCATAGCTAGCGGGACAGACCATAGCCCCACGCTAGGTTGTACCATTTTCAGGATTTGGTAGGTCTGTTGGTAAATGTGGTGAGACATCTGCAATGGTAGCATAGCAGGGGGAACAGTTAATGAAGTCCACCATGTTGATGGGCCTAGGCCTACCGCTAATGGTGGGATAGGTGTGAATGCAGGAATGGAGACGGATGCTATGTGTGACTATGAAGTAGGTACAGTGTGAACATGTGACAAGGTAGTTGTGATTAGCATGTCATGCACTACAGGAATGGATTGATGAACGATTTGTAAAGGAATCATGGCTAAAAATGAAATAGGGGAAAAGGGGCATTGATACGTCGAGGGGTTAACATGGCTACCCATAGCAGATGTAATCAGGGGTTGCAAAAGGATAGGCATGATTATGAAGGGAGCTACGACAGATAGTGGGTTGGTCCAGAAAGACTAGGTAGGAGGTATTATAGCAGGATTGGTTTGACCTCCATCATCAAATTGGGAATCAAATTCCTCCTATCCATCTTGGAAGGCATCATCATAGTTAGACGTTGTGTCCTGCTACTCCCTATGTCTAAAAAACTAGATTAGTTGGTCTAGATGCCATTGATTCGTGAGTGTCAAAGGGATGGAAGCGCCGGGAGAGGGAACAAACTCCTTCCTATCGTAGTAAGCAAACTTGAAGCTACATTTGTCTTTGAGTTCGTGCACATCCAAGGGCAGATTTACCTATAGCTTTTCACAAAAGAAGTTATAGTATTCATGCTGCTGGGCCAAGCCCTTAGGTCCTTGGTTTTGGATCCTAAGGGATTAACATGTTTCCACCATCAGGTTGAGTGGTTTTTTGGCACCTGTGATGACTTGAACTGTGATGCAAACCTCAAAATTGAAGGTGTTAGCAATGGTGCTCAAGAAAGCCATTTTTACAAAGCTAAACAATTTTGTAAACAAGAAAAATCAAGGAAATTGGGAAGTAATAAAAAAGGATTTATGTCTTGCCAGATTTCAGAGGAATCATTAGAGTGAACTATCTATAGCACATGATGTGTAAACAACCACAAAAGGGTGTCACATTTATGATAACACATGATAGGATATAGAACATGTGTAAGACTATTGTAAAATAGGCAAGTCAACTGGCGGTTGAAGGATTTATGTCCTGCAGGGTTCCAGAGGAACTGTCAAAGCAATCGGTCTACACCACTTATGCTAATGCATGTTAGGGTGTAGAACTCTTACAGGACTACTGTAAGGGGTACAAAAAGGCCCTCCTTCTAGCATTGGAAAACTGTAGCGACCAAAAACATCGACGATTGGAAAACACTGAGAGGTCGTCAGTCGTGATAGTCTTAAGCCTGAATCCGTGCAACGGCCATGCTGGATAAAACGGAGATGGGGAAAATTTGAAAAATGGGACTTGCAGCATAGAATAATATTTAAATGCAAAAGGAATAGAAAATGATATAAAATGTAATGATAAGCAAGAAAAGATAAGCAAGTAAGCAAAGTAAAATGCAGTTAGAAATATGCACCGCTTCAAGAGTGTGACTTCACTCTATCAAGGTGGATACAATTGGTTGCATGGCGCTGAGGGAGTTAGAGATCCCAAGAGTAACCAAGATGTTTAGAGTAAGATAGCTATGTGCTTGAACATGGAATTGGGAGTCAATAATGCAAAATGCTATGAGGATAGCAGGAAAGAGCAAAACAAAATGCCAAATGAAAGTGTTAATTATTTAGAGTGTCAAACAAGGTGTTTACAATGCTTAGGAATGCAATGCTAACTTTCTTGCTTTCCTGTTAACCAGTTCCTTAGCCAACCAACTGACTTGCTAACTGATCGAAAAATCGTCCCTTTGAGCATTGCTCATTGGGGTATGTATACGGGCAAGGGCACGCGAAAGATGCATTTTGGATGCCACGTGTCCTAGGCCTGTGTTGGCTTGTCTAAGCTGCATGGACATGCATGACCATTGGACATGCATGTCCGTTGGATGAGGTTGCCATGCTACAATTATGAGCCTACCAGAGCTTAGAGATGTGTGCTAATGGTGTAATTAGGTGAAGTGCATTGATGTGGCGTAACTATCTACTACGCTATGTCGTGCTTTGTAGCGTAGCATAGAAACTTGCTATGTCATGCTACGCTATGTAGCGTAGCATAGCATAGCCACTGGTTTGAAGAAAAAATTTGCATTTCATCCTGCTACATGTGTTGGAGACCTTTGAAGTGCATTGACTATTTATTGCATATTTGCTACCTTATGCTACGCTACGTAGCATGGCGTAGCAGTTGGCCTTGGTTACGAAAACATCGCTAATTTGCAAAATTTGCCTTTTGCACTACGAAGCTTGCAAACTTGTTGATCTTACCCTTTGAGATGCCTTTTGTTATTCCCATGGAGTTGCTACATCAAGCTACGCTACGTAGCTTAGTGTAGCATAGCAACTGAGATGGCTTGCTTTTTGCTAAGTTTGCCACTTTCTAGTGAAGGAGCCATTACTAAAGAACTCGAAGTGATGTGAAGCCAATATTTTCAAAGGCTAGAGGTGCTAACTCAGTCCAATTGGAAATCACCAAGTAAGCCAAGCCTTCCTATCTTACTCTCACTACGCTATGCTACCCTACGTAGCACGGCAAAGCATAGCATCTTGTCTTACAATAATTTATGGTTAATTGTTCAAATAACTGTCTCCCGAAGCCTGCTATGCTATATAGTGTAGCGTAGCATAGCAAACATCTTGACTAGAAAATTTGCCAAATTATTTTGCACATTTTAAGCACTGCTGACCACTTTCTGCATCTTTTCTGAGTAGGCTATCAGCTGGACGAATTACCTAGCTAGAAAAGTTGCCAAACTGCTCAGTCTGAACTCAAAAAATCCACCTCTTGCCAAAGTGAGATGACACTGCTTGAAGCACAAAGACCTGGTGAAGCAACAATGCCCTAAGAATTTAGGGTGTTTTAGGCACCACTTTCTGGAATGGCCCCAATGGCACCTCCCATGGGATAGGCTACTCCCTCGATAGCGTCACCCATGATGGCTACTCCCGTAGCCCCAAAACCACCTGTAACATCCCTCAGTTTGGATCAAGCCTTCCAACTCATCCAGACCCTCAACAAAGAGATCAAATAGATCAAGGCCACTAGTTCTAAAATCATCCAAGTCATAGACTTTTACAATGATGACCTTATCAGCCTAGCTATCCCTATGCTTAAGTTTCCCCCTAGGATGCCATTCCCCCAAATTACAAAATACAATAGGGAGGGTGATCCAAATGCTCACTTGCTAACCTTTAGGTATGAATCATTGCTACTACAACCATGGCCACACATCATCATCTACATCTCTACCATGTCTTTGATAGGAAAAGATTTGGACTACTACTACGCACTTCCACATACCTCCATGTCCACCTTAGAAGAGCTATTGAGTTAATTCATGACTCATTTCAAGTACAACCTAAAACCAAAGGTCACACTAAACTAGCTTATGAGTGTTAAGCAAGACCCACTAGAATCTATGTAGAGATTCATACAATGGTGGAGAACCACCTTAAATGAGATATGTGAGCTAATTACTGAGGCTCACTTGTTGGCTATTTTTAAGGGAGTAGTAAACAACTTCATTAGGTCTAAACTCTACTACCTAGCCTCGCGTTCCCTCAACCAAGCATTTGCACAAACCAAGAGCATTCAAGAAATGGCCAAAGCCAATAAGGACCTAGCCTATGTCACCTAAAATAATGCACATATCAAAAAGGACAAAGATAAGGGCAAGGCCATGGCAACAATAGTGGCTACTGTGGCCAAGGAAGCCAAGCCCGATAATAGCAACAACAAAAAGGCTGCCACAGGACCCAATGCTCCCGCTAATTCCATGCCTAGCTCCAATAACACAGGACAGTACTCAACATCAACACTTACAATGCCAACCTAGCCGAGGCCCAAATTTGAGCATAAAGATCACTCTAAGTATACCACCTAACCCATTAGTCCTTCAGAACTCTTGAAGCAACTGTTGGGAGCCTAGTGTCTACAACATAAATGGATGTTAGAGGAGGTAATCAAATGCCATCAAAGGTACTATGAAGTCCTAAAAAATGCCTCCTTGGCTACACCCAACAAACCTCCTGTGGCTGAAAATTTTAGGCTAGAACATTTCTGTGAATATCAGCAACTGTGTGGTCATGATACAAACTACTATTTAGCTTTGAAAGACAATATTCAATGCATAATCAATTAGGGAAAGATGGTCCTAGATGAAAGTAGTCTGATTCAACCTGAAAATTACTTGATGAGCATTTACAAAAACCCTCTCAATGCTAACAATGTTGGTAATACAATCAACACTATCGGAATTGACAAAAATCTTGAACCACCACAACAACCATTCATTATGTGTGTGCCTCCTTGTAATACNTTATGATGAACATGGAAGCAATTGTGACTTGACCCTTCTCAGGGTTGTCCTTAATGAACTTGTCATGAAATGTTAGCTAGGTGGGTTATTGTTCCTTGACCATGAGGGAAAGTATGATTGTGTAAATGGCTTTCTCTTTAGCAAGAAGGTTTTTGCTAATAGGGATAGACACGAACATGTGAACCATTACCTCATGATGGAAAGCAGAGGTCATTAGTAAGTCGTATAGGCTCAGTGTTTTATTTTTCTACTTTAGTGCTTCTTAACTTGTGCAAGGGCATTTAGGAAATCTTTCCCACCATCTTCTTGNCCATCATGAGGTAATGGTTCACATGTTCGTGTCTATCCCTATTAGCAAAAACCTTCTTGCTAAAGAGAAAGCCATTTACACAATCATACTTTCCCTCATGGTCAAGGAACAATAACCCACCTAGCTAACATTTCATGACAAGTTCATTAAGGACAACCCTGAGAAGGGTCAAGTCACAATTTCTTCCATGTTCATCATAATTTAGGTTGGCCAGTACAAGATATGAAGGGTACACATTGATGATGGGGTTACTACCAATGTTATCCCATTTCCAATCGTTGACAAGTTGGGCTTGATTGATCAAATCAAGCCCACAACAACTTCTGCCTCAAGTCCTTCAATGTGGCATGTGTGGTGGTTAAGGGGATTGTGCAAATTAACTTCATAGTAGGGGACCAGCTCCCTATGAGTTTAGTGTTAAGTATAGTCAAAGATCTGGCTAGGTTCAACCTGATCTTGGGAAGATCATGGTTGGGCCAGCTAAGGAATATTTTCTCATTGACACATTAGGAAATCCATTTACCCTACGTGGGAGGGGAAGTGGTAATTCATGGTGATGAAGTGGTCTCCCAGGCCCTTAACAACATGAACGTGGAGTAAGGTTTAGAGATAGAAATTTCTGAAAATGAAGCCCCTATTCAAACTAAAATGCCATGCTCAACAAATGAGCATGTCAAAACCATCAGTTCAAATGAAGAAACCATGTGGGCCGAGTTTCCCTTTCAAACCATAGGCAACAACATATACAAATACCAATGCAAGGCCTCTTGGCCATATGTCTCGCCTGACCCACATCGAGTTAGAAAGCAATTACATGATTCAAACCTATTTTTACATCACTTTCACAAATTGGTATATGTTCGATTGTATGATTTACATTTCCCATTAAATTTCTTGTTTGCAGGATTTACATTTTTACACTTGGCTGGCTGTTTGCATCGTTACATTTTTACATTGAGCTTCTCGATTACATAATTTATATTTTCACAATGATTTTCCTAATTACATAATTTACATTTTTGCATTAAATTTCTTGTTTGCACCATTTACATTATTTATGTTAAAGTTTACTGTTTGGATTATTCACATTATGTGACTGCATTTCCCTTGTCACTGATACCTTACTTGTGGCTTGAAATGGCCTTAAGCTATTGCAATGGCTAGAAATGGCCTAAAACTAGCAGCTTTACTTCCCCAAAAATAGACAAAAATAAAAATAAAATAAAATAAAATTTCTCATTCAAGAATAGCCTGAAATGGCCTTAAACTATTACTGCGGCCCGAAATGGCCTAAAACTAAAACAAGAGGGCCTCAAGGGGTCCAAACACATTCATAAAAAATAAAATAAATCATAGATTAACCAAAAAAAATAATTGTTTCACGTTTTACTTTTCACTCAATTTCAGTCCATACAATAATCTTTGCAAAAATTTGAATACAATTCAAAAATAAAATAAAATTTTCTTTTTGTTGCCACACTATAAATCTTCATCACCATCCTCATTTCTTATTTCACTCGGTCATGTGCCTTCATTTGAATCCTGCATGAGACAAAGAGCAAAACAATTAGTCAAACTACAATAAGGCTCGCATAAAATAAACTATGACACAATAAAGAATGACTAGCTCGAGATGGTCCCAATCCATTTTAGAGGGTATCTTATCTATTCTAGTTGCTAGACATTGTATTATCTCCTACTCAGTGAGGTTGCCCTAATTTTCCTCTCCCAAATCAACACTCGTCATAAATTTTCCGTTCTCTAAAGCTGTCCATCTAGGTGGCCCAAAAGAAAAGGTGTGGGTGGTGGTTTTCTTGAAAGGTAAGGTCATTTCCCTTTCAGGAGACTCATTGACCACCACCTATTACGTGAACTTCTTATAGGCCCCAGTAGTGCTAATGACATCGAGGAATAGCTTATGGGTATGCAACTCAATGGAAGCATCATGGTATTATTTACAATAGGTAGCACATTCCGTTTTATACATATGCTTATGGTTCTTTTATGCCTACCCACATTCATACACCTTTGTGCTATAATCCTTCCAGTCTTGGTTCTTCTAGGCTAGAAGGTACAACTGCATGCATTGTTCAATAATCTCACAAGTAGCCTCATTCTTACTCTATATGGCTATCCAGTATCTTGCATAGTCAATGATAGTCATACGACAACTACCATCACAAATGTTAGGGGCCAACAAAAATTCATTCCTAAATTTAAGTTCCTCCAACTCAGCGGCTTACCTGGCCTTCTCTTTCTCAAGTTTTTGAACCCTCTTCTAGAGGTCCTCATTGACACGCCTACACTCCCACAAGGAGCATGACAAGTACAATGCACATTTACTCATTTCCTTGTATATGTGATGAGGTACCTTGGCTACCTCTAAAGGAAGTTTAGGCATGGCATAATAATGATAGAAAATGTCGATTGCTAGAAACACCAAGGGAATTTCTGTGTACATAGTTTTAACCCTAGATCCATGCAAGGGCCATGCTGGAGAAATGAATCTAAGGTAAATTAGACAGGGACTTACTTCATCAGTAAACTTGTCAACGATCGTATAACAAGGTGATGGTTTGATGTGAAAATATGTTATCGATTTATGAGAAGATGAGATCTATTCCAAGATCAAATCTTGAAGATAATGAAAGTGATTTAAACTATGTAGAATGATCATAAAATTCAATGTAAAAAGTGCATAGTGAATTGGATCTAGAATATGCATGATCCTGAGATCTAGGATCCACCTTATAAATAAAAAATGATGAATACAACAGGATTTACAAATGGACTTCGATTGGGAGAACGTATCCGCCACCAACAAGAAGCTACTTAGAGATTAAACAAGCAAAGGCCAATCTACCTTGTTCACTAGTAGAATCTTAGCGCAAGGGAGTCAAGCTCGAAGAAAAATTCTTACTAGCTTGGAGTCTCTGGCCAAAGGCTTCTCTCTATCACCATCAGTATTCTTCTATTGCTAATTCTTTCTCGTCGTCTCACCAATCTCTGCTAGAATTATCAAAAAATTACCAACAACTATCAACCCCTTAAGCATTGTCCACCAGGGTATTTATAAGACTAGGGTTAGGAGGAGAACGTGGTTTAGATGACATGTGTCCTAGGCCCACAAAATACCATTGACCTGATGTGCTATAGCTGAAACTTGTAGCGTTACACTACTCTACGCTCTAGAGTGTAGTATGGCATAATCTACCTTTGTCTTTAGCATTACAGAATTTTCAGAGCTTTGGTAATAGACTATCCTACAGTTATGCTGCAATATGCTATAGAGCGTATCGTAGCATAAGGACCACTAACGCTTGAATTTTTCTACCTCCACCATTGTGGCAACATCAACACTATTTGCATAGTGTTGCGTTATGCTAAATTACGCAGTATAGCATAATGCAGCATAATATGCCAAAAGTTAAGATTTTTGGAACATGACTGAATAGCAAAATTGAAGTGTTTCCACCATGCATGCCTTGTCCCATTCTATCTGCTGGAGTCTACTATGCTACGCTATAGAAATATTTTGCTTAGGCTTCGAGACTTTGCTGAATCATCGAGGTTTCAAAATTCCTAGTGTTTCAATGGCCCCTCTTTGTTGACGTTTGGAGGGCTTGCCCGAGAGATGTCAATAAAGAATACAAAACACCATAGAAGTAAAGACACCAACATTGTTCGTCGGCGGTCACTCAGATGTTGCTCTATCAAATCTGGAAGTGCTGAGGTTGGGAGTGTGAGGAGATAAGAAGGGAATTTATAGTCATGAGGGAGGGAGGTTCAGGGAAGACTCAAGCGTAAGTAGGATACTTTGCAATCATGTTTTTAGACAACTCCTTGCAGGTGTTTGCTTGGGAGGTTATGCTACTACTATATTGTAGGTGTGGGACTTTCTTGGACAAGCTGTGTTACATCCGTATGGCCTGGATGAGTTGTGTTTCATTCATTTTACCTAGCTTTGACCATTTTTTTAAATGCAGATGCGTTTGTGTGATGTTTTAAAGTATCTTTAGATGTATTCCATGAGGCGAGTTGCATTATGCCAGTCAATGGACATGATGGTTAGCAAGTGCGAAAGGCTTCTTGCATGCTTATATTCTATACAAATAGGAGAAAGGAAAAAGTAAGGATAGGGTGTTATGTGGGGAAGGGAAAGGTATGTTCTGCACTCTCGAGTAGCTAGGCTAGTCTGAGCGGCCACCTCAAAACACCGTGATTCCTCACCCTCCTGGTAAATGCATATTTCGCACAACGCTATCGTAGCAAGTAACTTGCAAAACATAACAAGAACAGGGAATAAAGAAATCATCCTAATCACTAGGGAGGCTGTTGAAACAAGTGTCATCCGAAGCAAAAAGGAGAACATAGGCCATAGAGAAGGAACCATAGCAAGAGGCAAGGTTCCCTCTATTGATGCTATAGCTCAAGAAATCACAGTCGATAGCTAGATTCATCTTATCCATCTAACTAGGAAAATAACTAGTTAGATGAATCTGCAAGGCTAGAGTCTATTGGTAGTGGTAGCTAGAGGCAACCAAAACTATGGGTGACCATAGTTTCTTTGGAGCCCCAATTGGCGAAGTTGACCCTAGGAGTTGCAACTATAGAGTGGCCATCATAGCAACATCCCCAAGGGATCAGTAGTATGCCTTTCGACATGTTTGAGGAATCAATTGGATGCTGGGGGGTGGGGGTAGTAGCGCTGCATCTGTTCCAATGCTCTACCCATTCTGTCTATTAAGGATGCTATGCAAGAATGATCACGCTCACTTGTTTCATGGACAACCTATTGGCAGATTACAATTTTAGGTCCTTGTAGACCATTGTTGCTGGTTTTAAGCCCCAACAGACCATGGTCTCAGTTTAAACTCTTGGCAGACTAAAGTGTGCTAGTTTTACATCGTAGTGGATGATGGAAGAGCTGGTTTATGGTCCTAGCAGAGCGTGTTGTGGGTGTTAGTTTTGTGTCATGACCTAGGAACAAGTCTGTGCTATTTAACATTTTAGCAAATGGATGCTTACCTTGCCATTTTTGCGTCATGGCAGATGGTCGAACATTTTGCCATTTTAGCATCATGGCGGATGTGTGCAAGAAGTGCCAGTTTTATGTCGTAGCGGACGTGTACAACACTAATAGTTTTACATCATAGTAGATAATTTTTACCTTGTGTTTGAGCCAAGCTAACATCTAGATGTGGTACTACTTTAGGTACGTATGATTTACTAGGTTCAGTAACTCGTTGCCGTCGATATCTGCTAACCTGAATGCTCCATTGTCGTATGTGCTGATGACTAGGAAATGGCCTTCCTAGTTTGCAGAGAATTTTCTTATTGGTTCACAAATGGCCTTGAGAACTATGTCTCATTTTTTAATCAATTTTTGATGAAGGTTATGATGATGATTCCATTTCTACTTGTCCTGATATCTTTCGATGGTGTCGAGCATATGGATGCATTTCTCCTCTACTGAGTCTAAATCCAAAATCTTGGACTTGTTGTGTTGAGTTTTATTTATAACCTTGGAGAGGACCATTTGCAGTCAGGGAACCTATAGTTCCAAAGGCAACACTGCTTCAGATCCATAGACTAGGCTGTAGGGTGTCCTATCGGTAGCTATTCTGCATGTCGTACGATAGGCCCATAGCACGTAGAGGATTTTATAATGCCATCATTTTTATTGCTGCCGAGCATATTTTTTAGTAAATTGATGACCACCTTGTTTGTTGCTTCTGCTTGACAATTTGCTTATGGGTAATAGGGTGAGGAGAAATATTGCCTAATGCCAAGGTTACTACAAAAGGATTTGGTTTCGGCACTACTAAATTATGGCCCATTGTCGGTCACAATAGTTATGGGAAGTCCAAACCTAGTTACTATATTATCTAAGATGAAATGGAAACCCTGTTGGGATGTGATCTTTTGTAGGGGAATAGCCTCAACCCACTTCATGAAATACTCGATGGTGGTGATAATGAAGCTATGTCCTGTAGAAGATTTGGGCATGATGGGGCCTATGATGTCTAGTCCCCATCGTTGGAATGGCCAAGTGATTTGTATAGTGTGTAATTCAGTTGGTGACACATGTATTAGGTTTGCGTGATGCTGATACATGTTATATGTCTTAACTTTGGTAAGGCAATCTCTTTCCATGTATGGCCAATAATACCCTAAGCATCTGATTTTAGTAGCCATGGCTCGCGAAGCTATGTGTCCTCCACATAGACCCTCATGGACTTCGCTAAATATACTTTGTACTTGGTCAGTGTTAATGTAGGTTAACAATACTACATCAAAAGAACGTCTACATAGAGTATTGTCTCTGATGATGACATATTGCCTGGCATGCTTGCAGACTGCGTCTTTCTATGTGGGTGTTAACTCATGTGGTGGTTCACCATGTAGAAGGTAGGTTTTAATGTTATCGTACCATTCTAGAGTTCCTCCCATGATTAATGAAGAGATTTTCATGGCTTGAAAAATAGGGTCCATGCATTCTATCATTAAATCAAGCAAGGTGGCAGGCAAATGTGGTGGCACATTTAAAGCTCGCATGGCTAGTGCATCGACTACTGCATTTTCATTACGTGGTATGTGCTAAACGTCGATCATTGTGAATTGCCTTAGAAGATGTTTAGCCATATCACAGTAGGGCTGCAGATGCATAGCCTTGTAGGCGTAGACCCTTGTGATTTGATTGATGAAGAGCATCGAATTGCCTCAGATTCCTAGATGTTGAACATTGAGTTCCTTGGCTATTAATAGTCCCCTGAGGAGCCCCTCGTACTCTACCATGTTGTTCATACAAGAAAATGCCAGGCTGTAAGCCAATGGATGAACATGTTTAGGGGAGAGCATAATTATGGCAGCAGTGCTGCTGCCTTTTATAATTGAAGATCCACCAAAGTATAATGTTGCTTCGAGGCCTCTCGATACAAGGCTTAAGCTATGTACATATTCATCAGGAAATTCTGGCTCTATCGTAGCTTGATTGTTAATAGGTGATGTTGCAAGCTAGTCAGCTATTGCTTGGCCTTTCATGGAAGATTGACCAACATACTACAAGTCAAATTCTACTATCATGGCCTTCCAGCGGGCTATCCTACTACTTTCATATAGACTGTTTGTTATGGCTCACAGAATGTTGTTCTTATAGATTATATTAACCTGGCTATGGAAATGATAGTGCCTATATTTTTTTAGTGCAAACACCAATGCTAAACAGTTATGCTCTACTTCATTGTAGCGTGTTTCGTACGCAAATAGGTCGTGACTTAGATAGTAGATAGGAATTTCTAATCCATCGTACCTTCTTTGGCATAATAATGCAACTATAGACACCTCTAAGCTTGCCAGGTATATGTAAAAAGGTTGGTCCCTTTGTGGTGGGAAAATCGTTGGCAAATGTAACAGCTGTTTCTTCAGGTTGTCAAACACATGTTGGCAGTTCTTAGTCGATTCGAAGTTAACCCCTTTCTTCTACAGAAGTTGCATGGGGTGTAACGTTTTTGTTAATCTCGAGATGAACCACTTGATAAATTATAGCCTACCCTACAACCCACATAGTTCTTTGAGGTTTGTAGGTGGTGTTAAATTAACGATGGCTTTAACCTTGTCAAGGTTGACTCGGATGCTAGTCTACAATCCCACAAACCCCAACATGCACCTGGTTTTGACTCCGAATATGCATTTTCTTGGGTTGAGCCATAGGTCGTGCTTGAGACATCATTTAAGGATTAATTCTAGGTCTTCTGAGTGATCTTTTGACTTCTTAGATTTGACAACTATGTCATCTACATAGTCGTTCAATCTCTCTAAGAGGTAATCACTAAAGATGTATGTCATAGCCTATTGATAAGTTGCTCCAACATTTTTTAACCCGAAAGGCATCATGGTGTAACAGAAAGTTCCCCATGGGGTCATGAAATTCATAGTCAGTTGGTGTTTTAGGTTGATATGAATTTGATTATAGCCTGAAAACCCATCCATAAAGGATAGTAATCCGTGGCCGGCTATTGTATCGATAAGTTGGTTGATACTCGGTAACGGGAAGTTATCTTTAATCGTGGCCTTATTTAGATGACGGAATTCTATACAGATGCGTATTCCCCCAATTTTCTGAATAAGAAAACTATGATGTTCAACACCTAGTCTGAATAATCAACTATGCGAATGAAACTAGCGTGATATAACTTAGTGATTTCATCACGCACTGCTAGCATGATTTCAGGCTTAATCTTTCATGCCTTCTGTTTAACGACTTTGATATGCAGGTCTAAAACTATGTTGTGCTGTATTAGTCTTGGGTCTAAACCCAGCATGTCCTTGTATGACCATGTGAATACCACAGTGTTACTTTGGAGCACTTGCACTATGTCTGCGTATATTGGTCATGGAGAGAACTAACCTTTAGAGTTTTACTTTCTTCTTTGTGCGTAACCAAAAGGACCTTAGTGAAGGGATCTTCGGTCACATCACTAGCCTCCAAGTCTAGGGTTTGGGCCAAATGTTCTGGCCAATCTAAGGATATTTCTGATGTTGCTATGGTTGTATTGCAAAGGGAAGCATCAGTTCCTACTAATGCGTGCTTGAGGTGTCTAAGAGTGTTCCCATACAAGCCTGTTAGGGCTAAAGGTATGAATAAAGCTATATCCATTTGCGAATTAACTTACAAAAAATGCCAAAAAATAGAGGTTGTTACATTGTTTTTGTTGATCTGTTCGAGCGATAGAAGGTTTTCTTAGAGGTGCATGTTAAAGAGGCTATCATTTTAAGGTCTTAGCAGACCGTCATAATATACACCGTTTGTAAGAAAACAGCAAGCATAGTTTCCTAGATGTTAGCATAAGACTTGTATGAATCACAATGAAAGGTGTAACGTGGTGCATCTAGCGTGTCAAAACAACAAATTTAGAATTTTGTGCAGACCGTAGTTAATGTAACCAAATTACAAGACGATGATTTACGTGTTAGTTTAGGGTCTTTTCGGACTGCAATCTATATGATATCTATGAGATTAATGTTGCGATCTTCACGTTTCATGTCACACTGACATACCAGTGTTTTGGGAAAATTTTGCATTGATTGGACATAGAAACAGTTAGTTTCAACCATTACGTTTATAAGTCGGTGGTTCGTCCTCAAAGCAGACTGTAGACATCGCCGATTTGAATTAGGCTATAGCAGAAAGAATGCAGAAGTAAGGTGTAAGAAGACAACTTTGCAAAGGTTGTTCAGTTGTAACTATGGCACCAAAGATCAAAGGCAAACATGCCAAATTAATGAAGATTGATAAAGTGCAGGAGAGTTTATAGCAGGTTTCAAAGGCGAGGGTCGAAACTCGGGAGGTTACTTGACTCACTCAGTAAGTCACCTTTCACCCTCCTGCATGATTGTTATTTTCATTGTTATGGCATCACAATTGTATCTATTTCAAAGATGTATATTATGTTGAGCATTGATATTTACTTGCACGGGTGAAGCTACTGTAATTTGTGATATTATCCTTATCGTCGGTGTCAGAGAAAGACCTTGCACTATCGCAAGGGTTTGGGTAATGTTGGATAATACTATGTAAATATAATGTATAAATAAAGGGTCTAGGTATTATACCCTTGTGTATTGTAAATAGGATTCCATTGTCTCGCCTATTGCAGTTGCATGTTACGTTGGGATAATATGTAGTCTCACCTTTATCGTCGTTGTCAGAGACAAACTTTGCGCCGTTGCAAAGGTTTGGGAAATTTTTACCATGCATTTCTAGCATAACATGTAATTTTTTGGGAGTCGAGGCAATGAGAACACTAACTTTGCGTAATGGATTTTTATGTCTAAGTCATTTGTCTAATGGTAATGCATTTTATATGCCAAAGACCATCCTAATTGTCTTGAGCATTCTGTGCTATTTACATGTCCCCGTGGCCCATGTTCCTCCTCCTCATACTCATGTAAAGGAGGAAGTAGTTTGGTTCTGAAGAGGCACATGGGAGTTTTTGTAGCGTAATTTTAGCGTAATTATCTGGTCGCATCTACCGGCCGAGACAACCACCATCATTCTAGAGATGCTAATGGTTGGGTCAATGCAAATCATCTTAACGTTTCTGGTGGATGGCTCAATCGAAACTGCATGGGTGCAACACCGTGAAAAGAGCACCAAGGGTTTGAGGCGTTTGTCTTGGATCTGGGAAATGGCCAGGTTTAATTGTTATCACACCTACAACACTCTATTTGTGGCTTTTCATCTTACCACTTACTTCCAGAATCCACTTGGCATTGTGTATTATGCAAGAGGATATGTGTTTCCACTGCATTATAATATGCTAACCATTATTTAAATTTGTGTCAAGTATAAAGAGTTTTCTACATTCTGTGTTGTAAATTCTTCATCAATAAGGATGGTCTTCAGGGTGATATAGATGCGTTGTATATGGCCGAAATGGCCATAAACAAGTTTACTTCTATTAGAAATGTACAGGCCGGTGTCATGGGACAACTAGAATTTGAAATCCCACATTACCCTACCTGCTATGTCGAATTCTTCACTAGGTGTAAAATAATCGAGTGGCTAGATAAGGAGTGGTCTTTGGATCCTCTTCTCACTGTCGCAGACGTGCAAGAGAAAATCCTTTCGTTTCCTTTGGCATTCAGACGTGGTAAATTATGTTATGGTGGTTGATTGTACAATGTTACAAGCTCGAAACAATGTATAAAATTTCTTTATTTTTCTATATTTTCTTAACCATTTCTTTATGTTCATAGTTAGGGAATCATGGGAGATCACGATTATGGCCTTCGGTCATGAAGCGAGCAGTCTCTTCTTTCGTTATGGTGACATAAAGAAAGCACAACATTGGCTCAGCCATAGAGCGGCCCCAGTTGTCTTAACCAATAACCATAGGGAAGCTGGACTGTTACAGCTATTTTTAGCTATAATCCCCAATGTCACTATGGGTGAAATGTTAACCCTAGTTACCTCCTTCAGCGAAGAAGCTGAGTGTCTTTGCATACGCATGCGTAACGTACGTGTGAGTTTTTACATTAACACTCGACTGTTCATCGACCTCTTTGGCATTCCCTCCGATGGCCTTTCAGTAGAAGACAAGTCAAAGAGGAGTTCTAAACACTAGATGGAGATAGAGGAGTGGCTAGGGGTTAAGAAGGAATTAAAGGGAATCCTTGCTGATAAGATCAAGTTGGAGGTGGCTCATACCATTTACCCCCTCTTCTGAGCCCAGGCCTTCCCCAAGTTGCTCTCCTAGGGAAGAATCCTTATCATAGAGTAGGCTTAGATCATGAGAGATGTCATGGAGGAGGGAACATGACATAATTGGGCTAGCTACTTCGCTAAAGGCCTGCAGGCTGAAATGGTCAAGCTTAGCAAGAAGCTTGAGTCCCGTTTCAACATGCATTTCACCATCTTCATAGCTTGCTTTCTGTGTTTTTCCAAATTTCTGGTAGTTCATAGGGATGGAGTCTAGGTGCAAAAAGACCACAACCAGGTTTCCAAACCATTGATTTCCTAGGTTTTTGGCACCACCTGGTCACAAGATCCTCTTGAAGGAATCGGGGAGTCATTTTCAGTAAGGACTAAAAATTTGGCAGTGCCTCCAACATGGGGCCAAGATAGTGTGGGTGCAGTGCTCCCTTCTTACATTAGTAGTCTGTTGAGGGGAAAGCACCTGGCAACTAAAATAGTAAGTTCGTTAGTGCAGCAGAAGAAACCTCGGCTTACTGAGGAGCCTACCGGTCCAATAGGCGTGAAGGGAAAAGGGGTGTAGATTAAGTTCCATAGGAATAATCCTTCAGCCAATAAGTAGGGAAATGCATAAATAGCTATGCTATGTATATAAGTCATTACGTCATGTAGCATTTATTGGTAGTAAATGAAATTTTGTGTTGATTGATCACGTTGTTTGATAGACAAAGGGAAAGGTGTGGAGAAGTTGACCCCTGAAATAGGGCCAATAGTTTTACTACATGGAGAAGGGGTCCAAGTTTTGGAAAAGGAGGCCCCTGTCAATAAATCAGGTGGCACACAGTTTCCTAGGCCTAAAGAAGAGATGGTAGTAGAGGATGCCGAGGTCCTTTCGGCTAGAGTGGAGAAAGGTAAACGATTTATCACTGGTGAGTTTGACCTTCGTCGAATGGTAAACTTTACGCTACTACTCCTGGAGGTTTTATTATTAACTCATCATAATGTCTCGGTTGCCTTTATGTCTAATTTATTTTGTGTAGTAGGTTATAAGGGTGTATCCTCATCATTAACACTAACTCAACCTTGGGCTGAGTTTCCTGATAAATTTGCCTTTATGGAGGGCATTGTGAATGATATGCTCAATCACTTGGACTGAGTCGATCTTGCAATTGGTATGTCACTATCGTTACACAAGGATTGTTCACATTGTGGCATTACACTACTTGGTTGCATCTAACTACTATTTTTATGTTATAGGAGCTCACCTTAGGTGGGATCCCACATAGCCCATTAACCTAGATGCTACCACCGAACCCTCACTGGAGGTGACCGTAATTCCACACAACATTTACGACGAAATGCATAAATGTGCGTTACGCTCGACCTGCTCCTTATGGGAGTTTCAAAACATTAATGAAGACCTCTGGAAGAGGCTATAGAAATTAGAGAAGGGGAAGGAGGCCCTAATTGATAGGGTTGAGGATTTGGCATCTTGGAACGAATTCCTTCAGACCAACGATGGGGATTGGTAGACAACCATTGTTGACTACACTCATTATTGGAGGGTTGTCAGGAACAGTGCCCAAGCCAGCCATGAGCTGATCAAGCAACAGATATAAATGGATCTCCTAGCTCAGAAGAACCAATACTGGAAGGACTTTAGCGCGAGGGTCCAAGCATGGTGGCAGACACAAAAGGACCACAAGCATGTATATAAGCGAGAATGTGCTACCTACCACCAACATTACAAGGATTCTGCTATTGAAGCACAATCCCTTCGGCTATTCCTTGATGTCAATGATGCTTTTGGAGTGTATGAAAAGTTTTAGGAACAAGTGATAGTAAGAACCTCCCTAGAGAGAGAAATGACTCTCTTTGGTGGGGAGACCACTGTCCCTTCCTTTTTTCCTGAACCACCCCGATGGACTCCTGTGGAAAAGGGAAAGGTTAAGGCTAGAACTAGTCTAGGAGATGGGGTTTGGTCTAAGCTTACTGAGGACGAGATCATGCAACATCTGTGGGTTGGTTTAGAACAAATTCCTTTTGCAACTAATATGGGACCATCACAGGTAAATCATAGGACTATTGTATCCTTGTTATACATAGTTTTGATGATGATGCTAACATGTGTGTCATGTCAAATCATAGGATCGGCATGAGGAGGATCCTCAGGAGGATGAGTGTAATGGAGATGATGGTCTCCATGAAGAGGGTCTTCACGAGAAGAAGCGTAATGAAGATGATGGTCCTCACAAAGAGTATCTCTATGAGGAGGGGCGTAATGAAGGTGATCAAACTTGCGGCGAGGAATCCCATGAGGAAGAACCTCATAGAGAGGACCACCCTCATGAAGAGACACCACACAAATAAGGTGGTCCCTACGAGGATGATTTCCTCGAAGTAGAGGTGGAGTTGGATGACACGGGTAGTAATGGCAACAAAGGAGATGCGTAGCGTGGTTATATTTGCCACCATTTTATTGTAGTGAGATGGAGTAAAAGACAATGTTTTCTTCAACGTATTTAATGTGAAAATTTTTTTTAGGTTTATTTTTATTTTTTTTCATAAGAGAAAAATATTTTTTAAAAGATTACACATTTCAGGCCATAGCAGGCTATAACTATTTTAAGGCCATTTCGGGCCATAGTTGTTTTAAGTGCAGAACGTAAAGCATATATGCTAGTTTTGGGCCATAGTGGGCCACTAATTGTTTAAGGCCATTTTGGGCCATAGTTATTTTAAGCGTAGAGTGTAAATGAAATCACCAATTTTAGGCCATAGCAGGCTATAACTAGTTTAAGCGTAAAGCGTAAATGAAATTGCTAGTTTAAGGCCATTCCGGGCCGTAACTAGTTTAAGGCCATTTGGGCCAAGGTTATTGTAAGCATAAAGCATAAATGAAATTGCCAATTTTAGGCCATAGAAGGCCACTAATAGTTTAAGGCCATTTTGGGCCATAGCTATCACGAACGTACGTGAAGTTGCTAGTTTTAGGCCATAGCAAGCCGTAAAGTAGTTTAGGGCCATTTCAGGCCATAAAGTGGTTTAGGGCCATTTCGGGCAATAGTTATCATGAACGTAGGTGAAGTTGCCATTTTTAGGCCATAGTGGGCCATAAAGTAGTTTAGGGCCATTTCAGGCCATGGTTGTTGTAAGCGTAACGCGTAATAATAATAATGCGGCAAGAAAGAGTGTAGACTATGTAACTATAGACGACATGGACTGATATAATGTGTCAAAGAAACGTGTTTCTCTACTGGCTTCGTAGCTATTTCTTGATTATTTTTAGTTTTACGATGCATATGAACAAGGAGGATTATTGCTCCTTTCCTTTGCGCCACCATCTTTCCCTTGGAAAGGTAGTTCAGCCCAAGTCAAGTTGTCATCAGCCACTGTTTTGGCTTGTTCAAGTATCGAGATAGGAGACTGATCTTCAGGGATTTTGATTTCTGAATCCTATACCATTTCTATGTTATGAACAATCTGGGGGATCATTTTGTCACCATGGATGATCACATCCCCTCCTATGTAGGGAAAATGGATCTCCTGATGGATGGGTGATGAAACTACCTTTAGTTGAGCCAACCAAGACCTCTCCAAGATTAAGTTGAAACCAGGCATCTCCTTGATGACGATAAACACTATGTTTGTGGGGAATCAATCCCCTACTATGAAGTTAATACGCATTGTTCCTTTGACTTCCACTCATGCCCCATTTAATGACCTCAAACATGATGTTGTCGTGGGACTGATTTGGTCGATCAAGCCCAGTTTATCCACTATGGGGTATGGAATGACATTGGCAGCTGCCCCATCATCTACGTGTACTCTCCGAATTCGGTATTGGCCAACCCAGATGGTGATGAACATGGACGCTGTTGTCACTTGATCCTTCTCTGGTGAAACACCGTGAAAATTACGGATCGGCCTTAGGCGAAGATTCGTAATTTGAGCAAGAACGCGCCTCGAATTTGTCTAAGGGCAAGTTTACACTCCATTACGCACGGCAGCGTGATGAGCGTAATAAGTTCAGAGACAGTTAAAGGGGAATTTTGTCTAAGGACAAGTTTACGCTCCATTACGCACAGCAGTGTGATGAGCGTAATAAGCTCCAAAACAGTTGAAAGAAAAATCTAGAAAGGCACGACCGTTTGGCACTTTTTCTTGCGGCGCATACATAAATGGCCTTTACGCTCATTACGCGGCGTTGCATACCAGTGCGTGGGTCATGATTCAAGTTGCACGCTCCTTACGCTCCACCACGCTCCGCTGCGTGATAAGCGTAAGTTATGCATTATTTACGCTTTATCACGCGCAGTTATGTGATGAACGTAAGTTGTACTTTGTCTACGCTTCACCACGCACGGTTGCGTGGTGAGCGTACGTTACATTTACGCTTTGCCACGCACAGCTGCGTGGTGAGCGTAAAAACAATCTTGAACGCATTGTCTTTACGCCAGTGCACTCACACACGCAACACAAAGCGAATGAGCGCAAACGCAGCTGAGATACACCTATCACGAGCCTGATCTTTACATGCACAGCACGCAATTACACGCATAGCATGCAAAAGAGCGTGTTGTTCGTAGTCGCAGTCCGACTTAAAAGAATCGCGTCAAAAGGATCCGCAACATTCGGGCCCACATCATCAGGGTTGCGCGTGTCGCAGCCTATAAATACTCCGGCTGACAAATATATAAAAGGGGGGGAAGAAGGAAAAATTCCGGGAAGAGAGAGAATTGACCACTTGACAAAAAAAAATGAACCAGAGGACCAGAGCATTTTGATCGCTTTTGTTGGCAGCAGATCAGGAGGACAAGAGCATTTTCTGAGCAAGGGAACACTTATCGCCTTGAACAGGGAAACAAGAGCAACCTCTTGGTAATCGCTGCAAACATTATCCTTTAGCAGAAACAGAACGCAGCACGCCTGAGTCCTAACAGCAGATCTACCCGAAGCAAAGAAG
>MNCI01016872.1:209859-220419 GCA_015680685.1 Gnetum montanum | reverse complement strand
TCGTATGGTGGAGTGTAGGGGTACCTCGCCACTCATCAATGGTATGTTTTGAAACAAAATTAACAAAGATTCCTACAAGATATACATTAAGGATCATGTGATGCCAACTATGTAGAGTGAATTGGAAACCTTTGAGATTTGGAAAATTGACTTTATAGGACCCATCACACCAATGTTGAATGAAAAGTCTTACATTATCATAATTGTTGATCACAACACCAAGTAGGTAGAAGCAACTACAGTTAAGAATTACATGACCACAATAGCTGTAAAGTTCTTTCAATAACATGTGGTGAATAGATTTGGAGTACCACAAATGCTAATATTAGTAAATGGGACTAATTTCACTAGAGATATATTTAAGAAGTTAATATAATACCTTGGGTTCAACCATAAATTAAACACATCCTATCACCCCCAAGTAAATGATCAAGTTGAAGTGAATAATAGAGAAATCACAAGAATATTAACTAGAAGAGTTAGTCGATATAGGAAGGACTAGAGCATGAAACATAATGATGCTTTATGGGCATATAGGTCAACCTAGAAACTTCATATAGGGTATTTACCATATGAGTTAGTTTATGGTAAATTACCTATTTTACTAATTCAAGTAGAATTAAATACCCTTTCAATTGCCAACACCGTTAACCTTGACCTAAACTTAGCTTAAAAAGAGTGATTAATGAATCTCCATCTCATAGATGAAAATTGGTTAATAGCTTAAATGAGTAATGAAATTCATAAGAAGTATTCCAAATGTAGACATGATGCAAAGATTAGACAAGTATCCATCAAGCTTAGAGATAAAGTCCTTTATTATAACTCAAATCATGTTCCAAAAAGGACTAAATTTCAAACCTTATGGGAAGGATCCTACATCATCCATGCTATGTACCAATTAGGCACCATGCAAATCTATCTTACGATGGACCCATAAAAAATTATCTTTATCAATATTCAATAGGTAAAACCATTTTGTGACTTTTCCTACACCTCTAAAGATTCTACGTTGCACACTAGATCATTCATTACCCAATTAATCTTCCAAGTTTTCACTTTTGATGATATTCATGGGGGTGTCAACTAGAATACTTAGGTAGCAAACCTTCTTTTTACCTTTTTGATATACTTTTCACATTGTCTTACTAATTTCTTTTCATTCTTTGATATCTTTTACATTCTTTTATACTTTTCTTATTTCTTAATCATTTTTCATTCTTTAATATCTTTCAAATTCTTTATAAGTTCTTTTTTACCTATTTATCATACTTCAGTAATTTTTACTATTTTTCATGTACATGTTTTTGTTGATTTTTCTAATAAAGTATAAAGTAATAAAATAAGATGTAATCAAAATAATGATAATTTCACCCTATGTTATCAAATTATTAAAATACTAACTATATATGTAGTGAGAGTACATCATCCATCCACTCATTTCCAATAATATGAGATTCTTATCATGGACATAATGACATTATTTTTTACAATAAAACTAAAATAAACTTGTGATCATTATGCCTAGATGGAGAAGTAAAGAACCAAGTGTGAATGAAAAGGATGTGATATTAAGGGGATTTTTGGATTTTCTCAGGCTACTACTATAAGTCTTATTGTGCTATTAAGTTGTATTCTTTACTTGAGTTTTAATAAAAAATGAAAGTATGTTTTAAAAATAAGTGATACCTTACCATGTCACTAGAAAGACATGTTACCCATGCCTTAAGGTTTTCCTCTAATAAGGTTGACATAGTAATAATCCAATAAATGCACATAATAGAAATTTCTAGGGATTTCACTAGAAAGACATGTTATTCATGCCTGAAGGTAGAAAACTTCTTAGAAATTTCAAGGTTTCTTAAAATATCATTGGTTATGGGGATGGAAATATAGGTTACTCATGCTTGAAGGTACTTCTCTATCCAATGGTTAAGGCTACTTTAAAATAAACTATATTTTAATAAATTGCTTTCTTATACTTCATTATCAAGTGTTGATATTTCTTGCAGCTGTGGTAGTCTTGCGGTTGTTAGTTGTTAGATGATATAATGTGATATTACTAGTAAGTGGTATGGACTTGGTTTGCATCTTAAATGGAAGGGGTTATGATCATTTTAACCATGCATCACACATTGAATTCATTATGCCTCTAGTAAGACATCTCATGTTTCATTTTCTACAATGATCACTACTCCTATTTCACCTCATTGTTATATATAATCATAATGTTATGGTTTTATATAATATGGTGTTGTCACTAGAAAGACATGTTACCAACATGTGTATTTTTTAAAAACATATATGTTTTACATTTAACTCCTTGAGTGCCTATGGACACTTGTAGGTGTAGTTATACAAGAGCACTAAGGGCTAAAGCCTTTTTTGGGGAGGATCCACTTGTATAATTTTTGTGCTTCATACCTAACAGCTAATTCCACATCATCTTGTACCTTTAAAACACTTATACAATCATTATTATTTTCCTACACACTCATCTTCATTCATATACTTGAAAATTTTGACCATTCATGTTCTACAAAGCTTAATCAACTTACCTTGCCCAAACTCCTTCTTTTACATACTTTCAATAATCAATTATTATATTCTAAACATCACTTCTACTTCAGGACCCTTTAGATCATCTTTTTACCTTCTAGACTATTCATTTTATCAAAATTTTCCATCAAAAATCGCACAAAATCTTGAAAATTTCATAGTGATATCATAGATATGATGTATGAGCCCCTACAATATTGCATTTATGATGTTGTATCTATGATGAATCTTCAAAAAATATCTATATATATGTGTGAGGTATTAGAAATGTTTTTCATTCTCTTATTTCATATGTAGGGAGTTCATGTTGTTTTTCTTACCTCCAAGCTTTAGAGAGCCATATATTCCTTACCGCAAGTCTGATTTAAGTCATTCTTGTTTTCTTTTGCTCACGGAGTGACCAACTTAGTCATGGGGAAGAGTACTACATGTAGTTTGTGAGAATTGCATCCAATTTTGCTAACACTTGGAAGAACAAAGTAAGGTAAGAGAAATAAGAGATGATTTCATTTTAACCTAAGAAAGGCTTATAAACCTAATAATTTTTTTAAATAACCATTCAAACATACCTTAAATAAGAAATTAATGATTGTGATAGGTCATAAAGGATAAATTTATTTGTAAAAATTAGGAAATTCTTCAATTAAGGATTTTTTTGAAGAAGGTTTTATCCAAGTTACAAATTTTTCTAACTTAGCAACCTAATTAGAACTAAAGTTGGCATTAAGAAATGATTTTGATCAAACCCAAGAATTCAAGGAAGGGTTATGAACCATTATAGATTTTTCTAAGTTAGTTGGGTAATCTTAAAATCATTCATGATTATAGATGCCTTGCAAGAGATCCAAAGTAGAAGGACCTTTACAACCAAGGGAGAAAAGACCCAAAAAACGAGGTAGAGGAAGAACCACAGAACAAATTCTTATAGTACAGTAAGAGGCTTAATCCTACAACATCCATTAGGCCACACCTACAATAGGGAAATTTGAATAGGTAGAAGCTAATCCACAGCCTGCTCTGGAGCGAGGACAATGTATTACACTCTTAAATGAGTGTCTTCAAGCCCTCCAAGAGAAGTCCCTCATGCCCACTATCATAGTGGAATTAAACTTTAGACCATTTATGAACTTTTCCCCCATTGAAGTTTGTGACCAACTACAAGCCTCTCCTCTATAACCCACCATATCAAGTAATGGCAAATGGCACTTGGGAGAAGTGCTCCAATTCTAGAAGAATAAATAGGACAATGCTATGGTGAAATAGAGGGGATCACAGTGTCATACTTAGTTGAAGCAATAGATAAGGCATAGAATATTCCAAATATTGGAGCCAACATTGCCAAAATATCTACTAGGTCTAACATAGAGGTAAGGAAACTATGGCTACAAAGGGCCTATAGAACAAGTAAGAAAGAATATAATGGATTAACCATGGCCAAGAAAATTTACTTCAAGATTGGGACATATCATCTATTCCTAATAAAAAGACTAAATATAATTTTTTCCTATGTCACTAGAGAAAGCACCATTTTGATGGGAAAATTTCAAGTTAATATAGCTCATTTGCTTTTTTTTTTTGAAATTGAAAGAAGATTTGAGGATAAGAAGAAAAGGAAACTAACTCTACCATTTCCTTGTCTCATTAGATGATTATGCTAACAAGAAAGATTATTGGACTACACTAATGATGTACTTTGGAAAGCCCAAAATGCCTTGTATATTGCAATATCTAAACCAGCGTCACTGAAGAAAGATCAAGTGGAAAAGCTAGAAGGCACTAAGAAAGTAGCACAGTCTACACTAGCAAGAAACTTACTAATTATGGAAATGAAACAAGCAAGACCTAGTGAGTTAACACTAGCCATCAATAGACTAGGACAGATAGCTTTTTTAGCACAACATTATTTAGATCCTCAATGAGCCATTTGTAATAGAATTGTGAGACAATAAATTAAAAAAGATGTGAGTTCTCAAGCATGTATAAAGTGCAAGATAATTCTAATTAGCTTGCCATATTAATAGGACCTGTAAGCGGTCAAGTCTTATTACAGGTAGGAGACGATAAGAACTAGAAACAACAAATATCTAGGAATGTTGCATCTTTCCAAGTAATGTTAAAAATAGAAGAAGAAGCCACAATAGTGGTAATGAAACATTAGGATGCAGTAGGAGCAACTAAAGTCATCACTAATCATATTAAAGAATATTTTAATTTTTTTGTTGTGCCACTATTCGATTTAACTAGAGTAAGAGATGTAGAAACAATAGTCAGAATGTTAATGGTTTTAGAAGATCATGAGGATATACTGGATAGACTACAAAAGATTAGACAAGTTATGCAAAATCTCTTCGATAGCCCTAGTGATATCACTATAGTTCAATCAAAACTAATGTCAACCAACGGTAAATTGATCATGGTTGAAAGTAGGATGCAACATGCTAAAATGAAGTGTAGAAGTTACAAGAGGAATTGACCATACTAAGAGCAAAAAGACAAGATATTGCATGATATGTTATGCCTAAGTAGCTAGAATACTTTAGGAATAAATAGATTGGCCAATTGATGGTCAAGTATGCCTAGATGGAGATGAAGAAAGAGAAGGTAGTATGGAATGCTTTAGTGGTAGATGCCCAAACATATGCTAATTCCAAGGTCCTAACTACACTTGAAGAAGAAAATAAGAGAATCATTATTAATAATGAAAGGTTGATAGACATAGGAAAATGAAAGAATGTACTACAAGAAAGTATTCATTAGGTGAGATAGAAATTTGCTTAGGTCAACCTTAACATCAAAAAATTAGCTAGAGAAAATAGAATCCTATCCATAGAAGAAGTTCACATTATATGCCAAAAATTAGCCATAAAATTTAGTGCATGGAAAAATGGGGCCAAGAAGAATGAAAAGCTAAAAGAACATTTCAAAGATCAAATGGAAATGTATAAATAGATCAATAAAAAAGAGATCTAGATGGTCAAAGCCAAAATTAATTCCATCATGATACAAACACCTTATTGGTAGTCCATCGTGGATAATCTTGCCCATGTACACCAAGCTAAAATCAAGAATAAAGAACTGTAGATTGAAGATTTGATAGAGTACATAGGGTTAGCAAATCTTTGATACACTAACTTAACCATCTTATCAGTAGGTAGGCCCATAATAGAATTGGAGCAATAAGTGGTCACAGTTTACACAATGTATGAGAAGGAGTTTGCAAATAGAAAGGATGCAAAAGAAAATATTTAGATAGGAAACTCTAAGCTACAAGTGGTCAAAGCTAGTTACCAGGATCAGAAGGATGTAGTAGCAAACTTGGCTAGAAGAACAACCAATTACCAAGAACAAAGAAAAATAATCATAGATTTTGAATAAGAATGAAGGAAGTTTATGACATGGTATATGAAATCCAATAAGATGTTTCCTTAGTTGTTGTGTTCTTGGAAATTATTGACTATAGTAAACATTGTTGAATTTTTGTAGATAGTACATGATCCAAGATTCGAAGAAGAGAAGCTTTGGGAACCACTCCATAGATATTAATTTTAGAAGTCTGATGGTAAAGTAAAGAAGCTAATGGAGGAGCCACTACTACCTAGAACATAAGGACTACATCGAGCACATTTTTTTATTATCTCATTTTTTTGATTTATTTTTTCTTGTGTCAAATCATGCACTACATGGTAATTTTGTAAACATCACTTGAATCACAATGCAACATTAACAGTTATGTTAATTTTGTATATAACTCATAATTTCATAGTTTGGATATGATGTCACAAATTTAAAAAGAACTTTATCCTACTTTTGTTTTAACTCAAGTGTGAACTTTTAGTTAATCATGGAGGTATGATAAACCCTTTATCATGCAAGCTATATATTGAATCTACGATATTGTAGATATGATATCATGGCTCTACCTACATCATCATAGATGTGTTGTAGTAGATCATGGTCATGCTTATAAATACCAATCCATCATCACATAGAAAGAAGAGCTTTTTGCCAACACTTAGTGAAAATGTTGTATTTTGTTTTTTTTTAAGTTAGAGTGAATGCTCGTAGTGTGGTGAATTACAATTGTACAAAATCTTTATTTGAGTGGATTGTTCTTGGACATAATTCATAAATGGCAATAAATATTGAGATTGTTTTTTATCATTGTAGCATTTCACTTAGCATAATTATACTTTTTCATAATGTTTACTTATATATATTCATTTACATTTCCTAAGTCTTAATATTTCAATTCCTATTATTAAGGTGAAAGAAGTATGACTGGTTTCAAGCGTAAAGTGTAATTTTTTGGTAACCCAATAATGACTTTGCTTGATTCGCTCAGTAGTAAAGTTACTTGGTAGTCCCAATAATAGTTACATTAGCCTAGGATATGTATAGAAAACTAGAAATAGATGCTTATTACCATTAGGATAGAATAGCTTTATATTTTCACTACACTTAAACTTTGAATTTATAATCATTTTTACCATGTTGGCACTTAGCATATTTCAAGCAAAATAACATCAATACATCATATAACTCACTAAGAGTTAAAACATATGATTTGCACCTCTCTAACTCTACATGAGGAGACAACAACCATGAACTTAACATCAACTACTAGTTGTTGAGGCCAACCTTACCCATGCTAGGCATAGGGCCTTGTTTGAACTAATTTAATTCATAACAATAAAATACAAAATTTTAAAATTAAAAAATAGAACACGATGAGGTTGCACATGGCTATTGTCCACGCGCTGGTGGGCTTCATTAGCCCATTAATATAAATTAAAAGACAAATTTTAAAAGAAAATGAATTAAAATAAATTAATCATGAGCAACAGGACATCACCCACCCCTAAAAACTAAAAATAAAATACACTTAAAATTAAAAATAACAATAAACCGACCAATGTGCCTTTTAAAATAAAATAAAGTATAAACTTAAACCTTACTTTTTGGTGTTTTATTTTAGGGTGGCTCGCAGCAATTAGGGTTAGGTTTCTCCACCCGCCGCTATAAACAGGGAGGAACAGGCAGATTTTTGAGGAAGGGGGGGATTTTCGGAGGAGGCTTCAGGGGCAGGCAGATCCGGCTGCTGATACCAGTTTCGGTCCTCGAAGCAGATCTGACCCATCGGTATCGCCGTCCACTTCCTGCAAAAAGTACTGCAGCAGAGCTGAAACAGTGTTCAGCGACAAGAAATTGCTGTTTCTACTGCTGATTTTGTGCAGACGCAGGATTATAGCCGCAGCCAGTTTTTGATGCTCTTCTTCATCGTCATTGTCGTATTGGTCTCTCTACTTTTCCATCATCGTCTGTATCATTTGGTTTTCCAGCTCCAAAGCATCAACATCCATAACAAACCGACGTTCTTAACGGCGTCTTCCAGCTGCGCTGTGTCATCCATGCCTTGCTCTTACAATTTTCCAGGGAGCATTTTAACTGCGCAAGAATCCGAGAGAAGAATCCGATTTCATTCAGGCGTCGGACGAATTCAGCAGATCCGGGCATGCCCATGATCGCAACCAGGGTATTCAGTAGCTCTCCTACATAAACTGACACCAAGGCGGGATTATTCAAATCGAAGTCTTTTACGAAGAAACTGCAGAAATCCTCGTCCATGTCCTGGCTCAAGGCAGTGATCAAATCTCCGACGAGTTTCCTGCTCCTCTCCTCCGCATCCTTCTCCTCCCTTGCTGCATGTGAAACAATGACCTCTCTCTGTCTTCCTCCGCAGACACTATTTTCTCCACCCGCCGCTGCTGGTTTTCTTACCGACGCCGCTGCGCATCCTTCTCCTGCAGTGGCACATGCGCTTGCATTTCCAGCGGCTCGAGTGCTTGCATTCCCCGTGACATCGGCAGCTTGCAGTCTTCTTCCCACGGCTGCACACGGACCCTGTCCAGCTGCAACATGTAGATCCTCGCCCTGCTACTACGTGCAGGACGACTTCTGCCTCACGCTAGATTCTGGCCCTCATCCGCGCAACTACTTCAGCAACAACGGGACATATGAAATTTGACTTTTGAATTATTTATCATTATATAAATTGTACAAACTGTTTTAAGTTCCAAAAATATTAAATTAAATTGAAGTCTTTAAATATCAAATCAAATTCAAGCTTTTGTTTTGATATTTTGTTTTAAAATATTGTTATTATTGTTTCGTCACATTGCCCTTTCCAGCTGAGACTATTCCTGGGTTTCCGTACCCATATGGGAGGCGCCCTAGGCGATAGTCTCCTAAAACGAGTTTTCACAGGTGTTGGCGGCGTGTCCAAAATTTACGCATCAACACTAGTATACTTACATTTTTCATCCATGGATTGAGATCTACTCATGTATGAATACTTTTGACTTGTATGGTTGAATGTTGGAATACCAAACTACTCATCAACCATGTTATTAGAATTTATGTTATTCTTAATAAAAAATTTATTTGTGAAGAAAAGTAATAATAATTTTCAAAAAATCAAAATAATGGTAGTTTTTAGTATGTATAAATGAAACATTTTTCAATAAGTTCTCAATCTTTTGCTAATCCTTTAAAATATAAAGATGCTAGTAAACTCTCAATATTCAAATAAAATTCATCTTTAGAAAAAAAGGAATTTTAGGAGGGGCTATCCATGAAAATACTAATGTAGACAGGGTTCACTTTATGCAACACAAAAAAGAGGCTTTTAGATATTGATTTCAATTTAACAACCCCTAATGTATCTCTTTTTTTTTCTACTTCTCTAACTATTTCAAATGTCTTTTTCATCACATAAATATTTTTTACTTATTACTAACATGGATTGTAAGACAAATGCTAAGATTAAAAAATCAAGTATGTGGGCCTCCTTCCCCACATCTCAATGTTAATTTGATCATGGAATGTTTGTAACCTTTCTAGTAGGTCATGAGTAAAGATTGACAAGAGAGCATCTTTTAAACTAGAATTTATCTCTAGATTTTCTTATCCTACAAAAATTAAGATATTAGTATGTGATATTAGCTTTGTTGGTAAATGCATTTTAAAAAAATGCATTTTTTTCTGCTACTCATGAAGTTAATAGTGGAGGTATTACTCTTTTAGTTAATAAAAGTTGGATTGGAAGATTTTCAAATTCTGGATTTAATAACCTTGAAAAAGTTATTTGGATTACTTATCATAGTGTTAAAGAAGACTTTGGACTTTCTCATATTTATGCTCATAAGAATAATTTGAAAGATCAATCAAAGATTTGGAAATATCTTTTATCTTTGCCTAATGTTTCTTGGATTATTGGGATTTTAATATTGTTGAAAATCCTTTAGATAAAATTGGTGGTCTTCCTCCTAATATATTGATAAGCAGCAAGCTACCCCTATGTCCAACCATACAAATCAAAATTGTTCATGCATGATTTGGTTCAATTTCATGGATGGGACTAGTTGTGGCATTTAGATTATTATGTCTTGATCGTAGTTCACTATCTTCCCACTCACACTACTGGTAGGTTTGTCATGTATGATTTAGTCCAAAGTGAGGCATATGATAATTGATATTGTTTTCACCTTATGCTACTCCTAATGATAATAAAGAAATTAATTATTTAAGCTAATTAACAAGGGAAGTAAAGTCTAAACTAGCCTCTATGTGATGAGCATGTATTCCTAACCATCCATACATGCCTTGGACTTCATGTAACTACCACTGAGATTACCAAGTGTATCATTACTGGGTGTACCAAATGATAACACTACTAAGTTACCAAGTAATTACACTTAAGCGCTCACGATTAGTCATACTTATTTTGCTTAATGACAGAAAATGATAAAGAGCAATAAATGATAAAAATTAACTAAGGGAAATAGTAAGCATTTAAGTAATTAAAAATAATAATAAAGCTAAGTAATCTCAATCTTTATTGTGGAACATGTAACATGTCCAAGTATATCACACTTGATGAGACGCGACATGCACTGAGCCGCGATATCGTGTACGCGATATCACGTCTTCCCCTGCGATATC
>MNCI01016872.1:136715-203462 GCA_015680685.1 Gnetum montanum | reverse complement strand
TAGTTAGAGTTAGCTTAGTTTCTCAACCCTTTCCCCTGATAGCATAGAAGATAAACCGAAAAATACCAAAAAAATCACATACCTCAGACTTGCTTAACCATACACCGTGACACTTACAAGCAAGCCTTGGAAGACAACGAACGATTAACCCCAAGTGTTTCTTGTGGTGTTAAGGCATTTAGTCTGCGGAGTTTGACAAGATCGCGCGTGCACGCTCGTATTCATATGGTTGAGTGTAGGGGTACCTCGCCACTCATCAACACTCGAATAAGGATGCCATACAATTGCTTAACATCACACTGCAGGCATGCATTGGAAAGAAGCTAACAAACCTTCTTTATGTATACTTCTAAAATCTATATGAATCTATCTCCCAACATTGGAGGTTGTGCCCTAATATCAAATACCAAATAACATAGCTTCGATATCAAAGTCCTACAAAACATGACTAATCATTCCCCCATGATTGAATGAAAACTCATTCTCAAGTTAAAGAAAATGAGGAAGAAGTTCTTTACAAAATATTAGGAAGGTATGGGATTATTGACTGACTTAAGTAAACACACAAATAGACTCTTCCATGCTATAGTAGTGTTTTACAAAAATGGATACAACATGATAAAACTACAAAATTAGGGATGCTCATGTAGTTCTTAGAGGTGGTGGCTCTTCAATTGGTTGCTTTCCTTTGTCATCATGTTTCTAAAATTTATAGTGATTTAGGAGTGTCTACAACTTCTCCTCCTTCATTCTTAAGTCATGTACCATCCAGGCTTATGGTCTAATATGTGTTGGAACTAGTACATCCCATGGACATCGTAATTGCAGGAACATTTGATTTGCTTTCACATAGCTTGTTTTGAATTGCCATCATTCCTCCTCAAAAGCTTTAGACTTTTCTCTTAATTCATGATAATCTATTAATCTCTTGGCTAGGTTTGAGGCTACATCTCATTGCTTGTAGTAGCAAGCCTTAATTATTTCTAATTCCAAGTTTGCCACATGGAGTTTTTATAGAACATTTTTTCTATCTACAAACTCTTTTTCATATAAGACATAGGTGGTTGCTACTTATTGTTTCAACTCATCTCTAGGCTAACCTGTTGTTAACATGACAAGGTTAGTGTAGTGAAGGTTAGCTAATGCCATGTACCCTTTCAAATCTTCAATCTGTAGGTCTTTGTTCTTCACTACCACTTGGTGGACCAATGCATAGCTATCCAATATGGGCTACCAGTTAGGATTTTATGCTGACATGGGAATGATGTAGGCCTTTGCCATCTAGATTTCTTTTTCATTAATTTATTTGTACATGCCAATCTAGTCTCAGAAGTGCTCTTTTAGCTTCTCATGCTTCTTGTCCTTGTTCTACCATGTTCTTATCTCAATTGTAGACTTTTTGCGTATTGCGCACACCTTCCCCATTGAGAGGGTTAAGTTCTCTCTATCCACATCTTGGTTGATCCTTGTTAGTTGCTCCCTTAACTGGTGGATACTTTCTTGTAAAATGTTCTTCTATTTCTTGACAATGGTCAACCTTAGATTATTAGTAGCAAGCTACTTGTTTTCCTCTTGTGCAATGGTCAATTCCTTTGCATGGGCATATGCTTGGGCTTCGGTGGCTGAGACATTCTAGACCACTTTCTCCTTTTCTTGTTTAGTAGCTTTATGTTGTTTAATCAATTGGCCCGACTACTCTATTCAAAATTTCTCTAATTGGTCAAGAGCCATGAATTGGGAAGGGTTCCTTCTTTCAGCTCTCAGGGTGATGAGCTCTTGTTGCAATCTATGAAACTCTCCTCCTACATGCTCTATGTTGGTTTCTTCCATGACTAGTTTTTCTTTATTGGTAATGAGGTTGGATTGTATTGTAGTGGCATCACAAGGGATGTCGACAAGAGTTATCATAACTTGCTCAGTTTTCAACAATCTGTCAAGCACATCCTTATGGGCCACAAGACTCATCGAAGTCTCCGCTAACATTTGTGCATCTCTGTTTTTGGTCAAGTCTACTGGGGAAACAATAGGCACATTAAAAGATTCTTTAATGTGATCTATGATAACTTCTACTGCACCTACTACATCTTTGTGCTGCATGACCATGACTGTGGAACCTTCTCTTGTTTCAAGCACCACTTGAGAAGAAGTAACATTTCTAGAGATCTTGTATGACCACTAGGCTTCTCCTTTTGATTGCAAAGAAATATGTCGCCTTGATGGATCTACAAAAACTATATGTTGAACGAAATCATTGATGACTTGGAAGAGGTTAGATTCATCCCTACTTCCCCAACTGAGAGTTTCAGCAATTTGCTATAAATGACTCATTGCAAGCTTGTAATCTTGTCGTGGTGGTGGTGGAACTTGTGTCTCTCGCCATTGCTTTAGTTTTTACTTTGGCTCCTTTTCTAGTTTCTATTCTTGTTTGTAACCAAGGTCTTTCCTTAGTGTTGTTGGTTTGAGAAACTTAGAAAATGAAGCATTTTGGATCCTTCTAGGAATGCCATTGGTGTAACCTAGGATTCTTGCGTGCTTGCACAAGTTTCTAATTTGGAAAGGAAATGGAAGTATTGGCTTCCCCACATTTCTTTCCTCAAAACTACCTTTGAATCTTCATGAAGTACAACTTGGCAAGGTTGGCATTGTATTTACGCATTAAGATTGCACTTCCTTTGTTCATGTAGGTTGATATTCTATTGATCTCTTTAGTGAGGAAGAGATGGTATGTACAAATTTTGAACCCTCTCTTCCTGAGTCAACTCATTATATATTTTGTTTTCTTTGTTATATAATCATTTTAGCCATATCATTTTAGTTTTTGTGTCAAACCTTATGGATAGACATGCTACTTTGGCCCCCTACATTTGGTATGTTCAGAGCCTCTACAATGGCCTTGATTGAAAACGAAACAAAGATTTTGTTGATGTTGACGGTGGTTCCTTCTTCCTTATTTTGTCAAAATTTGTATGTCTTACCAAGGTACCATTTTCCACTTTTAGAGAGGATGTGTCATAGAGGCAATGCTTAAAGCTAAGTTCTAACCACCTCAGGGACAAATGCCATGAATGGTCTGAAGTTCATTTCCATGATGACTATGGTCACCACGGATCACTCTTGGATGGCTTGGAGGTGTTTTTGGGAAAACATGAGGCATTGTTGTTGTAATTGAGCCTATGGTTCTGGAGCCTGTACTTGGACCGATTGCCTTGTAGTAGAAGCCTCTTGATGAATGCTAGATGACTGGGGCTTCTATTCTTCATGCTTGGATGGTGGGCCTTGTTCTCTTAGTCAACCTTTGTCACCTCTCAGGTAGTTGCTTGCACCCTTTAAATGTCCTTCTTATCCTCCTCTTTTTGGGGCCATTTGCAATCATTCAAGGATTTGGTGTTACTAAGGTGTTTTTCATTTATCATCAATAGGTTTATACCTTACTCATGACCTTAGTTTGATTAATTTTTTAGCTCATTTGATTATGGAGTTAGAAAAATTTCAACAAAAATGTTCAAAAAGTATTAACTTCTTTTATGACCCTTCACAATTGGCTTGTTTCTCCTTATGTATGGCTTATAATGACAATTATGATCCCTCGGGTGAGAGAATTAGAGATTTTGGCCTACATACAATTGATTGTTCATTAAGACACTTAAGGTATTTAACATTATTACCCTTATACTACCTTCCTGACAATAGAAAATTTAAAAAAATTGGTGCAATTTTCGCACACAAGCACCATCCCTTGAATAAATTGAACACTCTAGGATCAAATAGGTTCAAAAATCATAAAAATCAGAGCAATATGGAGCAATATGCGTAGAGCTCTTAGTCAAGAGAGAAAAATTCAAAAACTCCACTAGCTTCAATTGATGATAATGATTTTTTTGAGCATCATAGGGATCCTATTTATAGATTTTTATGGACCTGATATCAGGTATCCTATTTTTATGGACCCGATATCGAGTATCCAATATCGACGCCCACCCGTTATCGGGTAGTTGATATTGGGGGTCTTGAAATTTCATTCTATGAGGATATTTAGCATGGAAAATGAAGCTCTATGAGTGGTTGGAAGGTTTAATGTAAAATCCAAAGTTTTGGGATAAGTGGGAATTCATATTGAGGCACCCACAATGTTAGTAGATGGAATCATATGAATTAAAATCTTTGGAAGATGTAAGAAAAGGGTATTGAATTCATGGTGTAGAACGGATAAGTTATATGATAAGGGAAGGTTTTAAATTTATCATTTATGCACTTGGAAGGTTCAAGATGATGCGGTGGTGTCAAATAAGTACAAGTTACAATAGTTATATGAGTGGATCCTCCCCAAAGTAGGCTTCAACCCTTAATGCCCTTGTATAACCACACCTAAAAATGTCCATAGGCATCAAAGGGGTTGAATACAATGCATACCTATTGAGAAAAACACACATGTTAAAACCAAAGAATTGAGAAAATAACTCTGTCACACAAAACCATAAGTTATGATCATATGGACAATGAGATAATATGAAAATGTTTTTGAAAGGATTGTAGAAATTGCGACATGAGGTGCCTCAATATAGGCATAACGAATCTGCAATACCATCAATTTTGGGACTCTCATGATTTAGGATAGTCCTAAAATTTAGAGTAAGGATCTCTGCAAGCATGGTGTCATACTAGACCGCACAGACAACATGGCACCTAGGACTTTCAGGCCTGCCTGCGCCCCTCTGTAGCATAGTCAATGTAGCACCTATTCATGAGGCTAGTTTGCACAAAATTAGCACTATGGATGGATCATACATTTTGGCAAACTTTCTATCTTCTGGACCATCAAGCTCATGGTGCTCTCTAACCTACCTAGCTTGACAAATGTCCTAGCCAACGGTCCACCCAAGTGCTAAGCTAGGAGCCATCGAAGGTGTTTAGGATGGACTAAAAAATTTGGCAAATTTTCTAATTGTGAGGCCTGCTACGCTGCATAGTGTAGCAGGCCATGTGGTGCTAAAACTATTGCAAGTGTTAGATAAGATGTAGAAGATGCAGTTGGCATATGTTCAGCCCTCAAGGATGCCTGCCCTACTTCATCCTTGGAATATGATTAGCGTAGCATGGAAAAAATATGGCAAAATTTGCAAAAGTTGGCCCATTTTGGGCATTACACTACACAATGTAGCACAACATAGTAGGGCCTCGACATGACAAAATATTTTTTCAAATTTTCTTGATGTGGAAAACACATTTTCCCAAGCTTCAACCATGAAAAATGCTTATTCTACTACCACCTCCGAATGTGACCAAGAAAGAACACTTGCAAAGTAAGTTGAAATTCAAGAAAAACTGGGTAGTATCATGTGCTATGCTACATAGCACAGCGTAGTGGGGTGGTAATGCAAGAAGATCTCCACCAAGTTGATTTAGCAAAAGAATTACACTTGGCCATGCTTTGACTTTCAAGACTATTTGTTCCACTTTTCCCTCAGGTACCAATCAAATTCTCTTGACAAAGAATTGCAGATGAAGCTCAAATTCATGTCAGAATGGGTGCTACGTTGCATAGTGTAGCATAGTGTAGCGGAGACATCAAAGTTAATAGTGTCCTAGGGATGAAACCAGGAAGTCTTAGGCTTCTTCAACATGAAAAGTGTAATGGCTAGTTGTTGAGATAGCTTGCCTTGCTAGGCCTCAAAGGGGTATTTTTGATTTTCAAGCAAGATTTGTTTCAAAACTAGCTACTACTCTACGTTGCGCTACGCAACGTAGCACAGTGTAGCGAGCGGGTATTCACATCACTGCACTACACTAAGCAGCGTAAGTAGCATAACACTTGAAAGGATGCCACAAGACATCTCCAGAAGCTCCAATACTCATCGTCAATGGTTATTTCCACCCCAACATCTCCTTGGCAGTCGAGATTAGTAGTTTGTTTTCCTTGTTGCATCCCTTGTCAAGCCCTGAAATTTTCTCTATGCTTGACCCTCCTCATAAGAGAGGGGAAGACATAGTCTTGAAGTGTAAGCTTCATTTTACACTTGTCATTAGCATTTTCTATAAAAATATGGTAGTTCTTTGGGTACATGCAGTCCGAACGATATGGTCACAACTCAGCAGGTTTCACTTCTAACATCATTCCATTCAGCATAGCACTTCTACGTAACACCACACATTAGCATAACACATCCACGTTTGCACCCTGTGGGACCCAGGACATGTGGCATCCAAACCATGCCTCTCTCCCACTCTTGGCCCTATAAATACCCTAGCAAATAGCATTCAAAGGGTTGGCTTTCTTGGCAGTTGGATTCTGGCAGTAAACTTTGGTGAAGAGATTGGAGAATAGAAAGTTGATAAACAACAAATCCCAGTAGTGGCACTTCTAGGATCTCTCTTTAACCTAGCATAGCAGCTCTCAGCCCAGCAAGCATAAGCTCTTCGGTTCTTGTCAGCATCCCATTGGCAATAGTCTAGGGGCTATGACCATATCGTCCCATTGTTAACTATGTCTATCTAGTACTTCACACCAGTTGTACACATTCATCAACCAAACAAAGATTAGATCCCTAAATTTTGGGGTGGTGCATTCTCTCACTCGAACTCTCATTCCATTTTTGCTATAACATACATGTTGCATCTTTGTGTACTTGTTCATGCTTATTTTCATGGTTACATACTTTGATGCATTTTTATTATCATGCACCTCTCGTTTTCTTCCATTTGAACCTTAGTGTGTTACGTTTTAAAACTATTGTTTGCATATGGGTATTGTACACCACGTAAGTCCCTATCTGATCGACCAAACCGTTTAGGGCACCTTGTTTCTATTTTTCCCAGAATGACCCTTCCATAGATCTGGGGTTAGGCTATACACCCAATAACCTCTTGGTGTTGGAGCCATTGAAGTTTTTAGACGTAACAGTTTTTGGTGCTAGAAGGAGGGCCTAAACCATTTTTGTCTACATTTTTCATTAGCACATCGTCAAAACTCTATATGTTCTAGAGAGTGTAATAAGTTCTCAGAGTATAGTAAGCTCTAGTGTAGCAAGCTCTAGCGTAGCAAGCATGACAAGCTATAGCATAGCAAGCTCGAGCGTACTGAGCTTACCAAGCTCCAGTGTAGCGAGCGTACTAAGCTCCAGTGTAGTGAGTGTAGCACCAGAGTTGGCCATTTTTCACAGTTTACATACTTAGCATTTTTTCTGCATTTTTATACTTAGTATTTTTTCTACATTTTTACACTTAGCCATTTTCCTGGTATTGGTAGACTTAGTTACTTTTTGTAGTTTTTAGAGTTAGCCATTTTCTACAAACAGCAACTCTCACAACCCAATCTATGAACATGAATCCAGATCAACCTTCCACATTGGTGTCTAACACATTTGACACTAGGATCCAACCAAAGTGTGCCACACTAAGCCATGAACAATACAGTTTTGTTTGTGCCAAAATCCAAGGAGGACTACTAGTGGATTACCTTGATTTGGAGGCAAAATAGGACTATGAATGAGTCCATTGGAATGGACAGGAGTACAACCCCTCCTTGTTTGACATAATCCCACTCATGGAATCCTCCCACCAGTTGTTGTCCTAGCTCATCTGTGCAAAGAAGCATGATGCAAGGACAACCTACAAGGAAGCCTCACAGAAGGAGGAAGATGAGTTCGAGGCCTGCTTTGAACACGAGAGCCACCCCTACACCATCTTGCAATAACTACCTCCTAGTATAGCCCCTCCTTGGTTTGGTTCACCCATCCTCTCTGAGAGGGTGACCATGCCAATTTAGCCTTCCTTGCAAGTGACTGCTGCATTTGCCCAACCCTATACTCATGTAGGGGGCACCTCCTAGCCCTAAAAATATCAGACATCCTACGTCACGCCTATCTCATTGACGTTTGTGATGTCCATCCAACCCACTCATGTGTGGCCTATTGTGATCACAGCACCCATCACTTAGCCAACACATCAACAACTGTCCACTACGACGTTAAATTGGCAATGCCCGTCCGTTACGACGTTAAACTAGCAAACTTCACAACCAACAATTCTTCCCTATGCTATGCAACCAACCCACACCCAGCCAATGCAACTGGCTAGCATATCCCCAAGCTTTGATTAGGCATTCTAGCTAATCTAAAGCTTGATGAAGGAGATCAACTAACTTAAGGCTACCTCCTTTGACACCATCAAGGTGGTGGACTTCTACCAAGATGATCCCATAAGTCCTATGGTACCACCTCTAACTCTCCCAATTGGGGTCCAACTACCACAATTCATCAAGTACACTAGTGAAGGGAACCCCAATGCACACTTGGTCATATTTTGATTTGAGTGCCTAGTCCTTCAAGCTTGGCCACACACCATCATGCACATGTTCCCCATGTCACTCACTAGAAAGGCCTTAGACTAGTATCACACGCTACCTAAGGTCTCAATCTCCTCTTTGGAGGATCTTATAAGCTAGTTTGTGACATGCTTCAAGTACAACCTAAAACCTGAAGCAACCCTCGACTAGCTCATGTAGGTTAAGAAGGGCCTTCTAGAGCCCATGCGAAACTTCCTCCAATGTTGGAATGCTACATTGAGTGAAATGCATGAACCCCTAGTGGAGGCACATCTACTAGCCATCTTCAAAGATGTAGTAAATGACTTCATTAAGTACAAACTGTATTATTTAGCCCCAAAGTCTCTTAGCCAAGCCTTTGCCCAAGAAAAAAGCATAGAGGAAGCAATGCAAGTTAGTAATGACCTAGCTTATGTGGCCAACAAAAGACAACATGCTCACAAGCAAAACAAAATAGTAGCAATAGTGGCCGCAAGCACAAAGGTAACTAATTGGGGCCCAACAACTAAGCAACCCAAAGCACCAGCTGAAAAAATCACCAACTTTGGTGCCAACATACCTACATTGGAATGGGCCACCTAATGGCCCAATTTTCATTGCAAGGACTACTCAAAGTATATGCCACTACTGATGCAACCCTCTAAACTATTGGAACAACTCTTGAAAGCTAGGAAAATCTAGCATAAACAAGTATCGATGATTACCTACCAAAAACATGATAGGTACTGTGAACTACTAAGGAACCCCACATTAGCGATACCAAATGAGCCCATGGTCCCACAACATTTTAAATTGAACCAATACTATCATTACCACGAATTGGCTGGTCATAGTACTGATAACTATCGTGCTTTGTAGGATGACTTGCAGAGAATGATAGAATGGGGCCAACTGGTGCTCGACATGGTGAATCAATCCAACACAGACGATGCCTCCTATGTCATAAATTCCATTAGTATAAGTGGCAAGCCCAAACCTATGCAACAACCTATTGTGATCCATGTGCCTCCCAACAAGGCAAGGATCCCCTCAGCCTCCACAAATAAGAGGCCTCCCTTTGTTATCAAAGTGCCACCTTTAGCACTCATAACACCCTTTTTGGTCAAAGTTCCATAGAAATTGTTCGCTAAGATGTTAAACTAGCATGATGCAACAACAACAACTACTAAGCAACCCTTTGCCATCAAGGTGCCATAATGAGTTGGTCACACAACGACTCCTCAACTATCCTTTTTCATAAGAATGCCACAATGTCCCCTAAACTACAAGAATCGAGTTCAACATCCCTAGTGTTCTGCAACAATGTATTCAAAGTTAACCCCAAATGAGGGGAGGTCACTACAGCTCCATTATTAATTATCATACGTGTTGGACAGTGTACCATCCGTAGAGTACATGTTGATGATGGTGTAGCAACAAATGTAGTCTTGTACTCTATCATCGACAAACTAGCCTTGGCAGATGAAATCAGGCCAACCAAAACCACGTGTCTAAAATCCTTCAACAGATCATGTTTTATAGTTAGGGGTATAATCAACTTAGCCTTCGTGGTAGGAGAGAAATTCCCTAGTAGTGCAGATTTCACTGTCATAGAAGAGATGCCAGGTTTCAACATGATTCTAGGTAGGCCTTGGCTAGCCCAACTAAGGGTCGTCTCCTCTCCCATCCACCAAGAAATCCACCTTCTAGATGAAGATGGTCAAGTTATCATCTATGGTGATAATGCCTCCTCTTCGACTATCCATGACATAGACATGGCACAAGTTTTGGAAGAGGAGTTTCTTGGTGGTACACCTACGGCAACCAATGCAGTGCCTAAGGCTAACACACCCGAACAAGTGGTTGAAACCAACAGCCTCTTAGAGGACCCTAAGCCTTACACAACCCCTAATCCATACCTGATTAGGAAGAAACTATGTGATCAAGACTTTTCCTTGGCTAAAAGCACGTTAAGCACTAGCTCACCCCTTACCTCCATTGGCGATGCATTTTTGGTTTTTTCTTGGGTTGGATTTGTTCATGCATTTACATTTCACCTACTTGCCTAGTTTACATACTACTTTTCTTTGTTTATATGTTTCTACTTTTTTTACACATCCATCTACTTAGCTTATGCATTGCATTTGAAAAACAACAAAAATACATGGCCTGAAAAGGCCTTAAACTAGCCTATGGCCTAGAATGGCCTAAAACTATCACTTTTTGCATTGCTTTTCTTTCATTCATACATTTTAACTCTATTTATGATAGGTTTTACTTGATGTTGTTCTCTTTCTAGTTAATTTTTTGAAGGATCTTGCAAACACACAACATGACTACACATGTAGCGTTGCACCTTACACAAGCAAGGTAAGCACTAGTCTGCTATGACTATAAACTGGCACAGATAATTTGCTATGACTATAAACTGGCACAGCTAGTTCGCTATGACTATAAATTGGCAAAAATAGTCCTCTATGACTATAAATTGGCATAGATCATTTTCTACGATGTAAAACTGACATAGAACATCCGCTATGACATTAAACTGACATAGATTATCCTTGGGCCATGACGGAAAACTAGCACCCATAGCATGGTCTTCTATGACCTTAAACTAGCCATATTCCATTTGCTACGACGTTCAACTAGCAGAATGGTCTACTGGGACCTTAAAATAGCATAGCTCGGTTTGCCTGAACCTTGAACTAGGATGACAGTCTACTAGGACTTTAAACTAGTACATCTGACGGTCTACCAGGACGTAAAATTGGGTTTGCAGTGCAACACCTCCCAGCTCACACATGTGGCCTTGTGAACAAGCAAGCATGCCTATCTTTGAGCTTCCAAAGCAAGATGGGGTGGGATGTTGTAGTTCTACCATGAAGTTCATGCTACCAAGGAAAAACCCTCTAGGACACATGCTGCGCTACTATCCCTGGCATCTTGTTGAGCTTTCAGAAATGCCATATGGAGTCTTACTGACCTTTTGGAGCTATCACTACCATCGCTAATCTGTTTGGTCATAGCTCCCATCATCAGCACTCCCTGCTGGAGTCCTAAAAGAACTATGGCATAACCATAGCACTGGCATCCTCTGGCCCTCCTTGTCACCAGAGTCTAAAAAAGCATTTAGTTGTTAGGATTTTCACCTTGCAGCTTGATTTCATGACTCTTGCCTTTGATAGGGATTCCTGAGCACCTACATCATCATTGCTCTTAGCCTCTTCAGTGCTCATTTTTGGCAAAACCGTTGAAGCTTTGTAGCCTACCATTGTCAAAGCCTGCATTGGCCTTCCTTCTTTTGATATTGCACATGTCAGACATAGCACCTGCCACCCTAGCAGTGTCTCGAGCAAACAAGACTTTTCCCTCACTTTCCTTGATGGTTGTTTCACTGGTTTTCTCTCTATTGTGTTTGCAGGATAAAAGCCAAGATGGCATTGTTCAAGAATGTGTTCCACCATGAGAACAAGACACTACATTATTCCAAAGTATCTGCTTCAATCAGCGTAGCTGCTTGAGAGTGCATATCCCATTCTCCCTTTAGCCAACTTAATCTCCATTCCCTATACTTACAATTTTTGACATCTTCCTCCCAAGTTTTTCCAATGCACGTGAAACCCTTTCCCATGCTCAACCGCCAAGCCCACGATGGAGGTAATGCAACTCATCCTATGAGAAGCCTCTATAGACTACTCAAAGCCCCACATGGATGTAACACAAACTCGTCCTAGGGAGGAAACACCTATTCTACAATGATAACATAGTTGCTTTTGAATGAACATGGGTGTGCAATTTCTCAAAAAAAAAAATGAAAAATGAAAAAATGGTGATATAGTCAAGTGCCCAAAATAAACGGCACAGTTGCTTTGCAATTTTCTCAGCTTTGGATTGACCACCTCTAAGCACTTTTATGAGAGGTTGAAATCCAAAGAAAGAAAGACACTCATGTGCGTCGAATCCCTCATAAGCATTTTGATAAGGGATCACACTATGGTAATGGCTCTCATGATAATGCATCCTACACCTTTACTTTTCCTTAGCCTGATTTCCTCAAACACATCCCCTTTCTCTACCATAATTAGCTTTCCTAGCACTCCCAAGTATAGAAAAACATTATCTAAGCATGCATTGATGAATGGTGTGGGTGTCATGTTCAGCATGGTATTTCATTTTCTTTGTCGAGATCTCTTGGGAAGATCCTCTAGATGTCAACAAAGAGGGGCCACTGAAACACCATCAATTCTTGGACTCTCACTATTCAGCATAGTCCCAAATTTGGGGCAAGGATTTTTGCAAGTGCGGTGTCACATTGGATTGCATAGAGAACATGGCACCTAGGACTTTCAGGCCTACCTACCACCCTCTATAGCATAGCCAAAATAGTACCCAGTCATGAGGCCAATTTGCACAAAAGTAGCACTAAGGATGGATAGTACAGTTCAACAAACTTTCTATCTTCTGGACCATCAAGCTTGTGGTGCTCTCTAACCTACTTAGCTTGAGAAATGTCCTAATTTATGGTCCACCCAAGTGCCAAACTAGGAGTTGTTGAAGGTGTTTAGTATGGACTAAACAGTTTGGAAAATTTTCTAACTGTGAGGCCTGCTACGTTGCATAGTGTAGTAGGCCATGTGGTGCTAAAACTGTTGCAAGTGTTAGATCAGACGCAAAAGATGCAGTTGGCAGATGTTCAGCCCTCAAGGATGCCTTCCCTACTTCATCTTTGGAATATGATTAGTGTAGCATGGAAAAAATATGGCAAATGTTGCAAAAGTCAGCCCATTTTGGGTGCTACGCTATTGCCACCATGAAAAATTCTTGCTCTATTGCCACCTTAATATGTGACCAAGATAGAACACTTGTAAAGTAAGTTGAAATTCAGGAAAAACTGGGTACTACACTGTGCTATGCTACACAGTGTAGCACAGTGTAGCAGGGTGGTGATGGAAGAAGATCTCCACCAAGTTGTTCTAGCAAAAGAATTACACTTGGCCATGCTTTGACTTTCAAGACTGCCTATCCCACTTCACCCTTAGGTCCCAATCAAAGTCTCTTGACAAAGCATTGCAGATTAAGCTCAAATTCATGTCAGACTGGGTGCTACACTATGCTATGCTGCACAATGTAGCATAATGTAGTAGAGACATTGAGGTTAAAAGTTTCCTAGGGTTGAAACTAGGAAGTCTCAGGCCTCTTCAACATGAAAAGTGTAATAGTTGGTTGTTGAGATAGCTCACCTTGGCAAGCCTCATAGGGGTATTTTCAGTTTTCAAGCAAGATTTTTCTCAAAATTGGCTGCTACATTGCGGTACACTACGCACCATAGCATAGTGTAACAAGCAGGTATTCATGCCACTCCACTATGCTGAGTAATGTAAGTAGTGTAACACTTGAAAGGAGGCTATAGGACATCTCCAAAATCTCTAGGACTTATCATCAATGATCATTTCTACCGTAGCATCTCCTTGGTAGCTAAGATCAGCAGTTTGCTTTCCTTGTTGCATCCCTTGTCGAGCCCTGAAATTGTCTCTATGCTTGACCCTACTCATAAGAGAGGGGAAGATGTAGTCTCGAAGCGTAAGCTTCATTTTACACTTGTCATTAGCATTTTTTGTAAAAATATGATAGTTTTTTGGGTACATGTAGTCTGAACGATATGGTCACAACTTAGCAGGTTTCACTTCTAGCATCGTTCCATTTGGCGTAGCACTTCAACGTAACACCACATGTTAGCATAGCACATCCACATTTGCACCCTGTGGGAGCTAGGACATGTGGCATCCAAACCACACCTCTCTCCCACTCTTGGCCCTATAAATACCCCAGCAAACAACATTCAAAGGGTTGGCTTTTTTGGTAGTTGGCTTTTAGTAATAAACTTTGGCAAAGAGATTGGTGAATAGAAAGTTGATAAATAGCAAATCCCAGTAGTAGCACTTCTAGGATCTCTCCTCAACCCAGCGTAGTGGCTCTCAGCCTAGTGAGCATTGGCTCTTCGATTCCTATTAGCATCCCATTGGCAACAGTTTAGGAGCTGTGACCATATTGTCTCATTTTCAACTATGTTTGTCCAATACTGCACATCAATTGTACACATTCATCAGCCAAATAAAGATCAGATCCCATGATTTTGGGGTGGTGCATTCTCTCACCCGAACTCTCATTCCATTTTTGTTATAACATACATGTTGCATCTTTGTGTACTTGTTCATGCTTATTTTCACGGTTACATACTTTGATGCATTTCTATTATCGTACACCTCTCATTTTCTTCCATTTCAACCTTAGTGTGTTATGTTTTAAAACTTATATTTGCATACAGTTATTGTACATCACATAAGTCCCTACCTGATCGACTAGAGCATTCAGGGCACTCGATTTCCATTTTCCCTAGCACAACCCTCGCATGGATCTGGGGTTAGGCTGTATGCTTGATAACCTCTCAGTGTTGTAGCCATCGACATTTTTAGACGTAACAGAATCCTTGTGTGTTATTAATGGTTAAAGTATTCATTATCCCTTCTTTTCAAGATTCAAACCAAGTCCAAACCAACTTCTAGTGATATCACATTTTTTTATCTCTTTGATTGACAACCATATGACTATCACCATTGCAAGGAGTAGAATCGCTTGGCGTTTCGTCGAATGGAGGAGTTTATTCATGGCACTTATTTTTTTTCTTTTTTGATTTCTAAGAAGCCATGAACCTTTTGGCATGGGTAACATGTCTTTCCATTGGAACCCTTAGAAATTTATTTATTACCTTTTATTATGTTTTTATGTATGTTAACCTTACCAGAGGACTACCTTCAAGCAAGAGTAACATGTCTTTCTAGTGACATGGTAAGGAAGCACTTATTTGACTCTTATTTAAATTTTTTATTAGATGTACAAGGATATAATTACAACCTTAGTAACATGATAGAACATACAAAAATGATCAAAGAGATTCGACAAATCCCCTTGATGTCAAACCCTCTGCATTCCCACTTGGTTCTCTACTTTCCTATGCAACCACAATGATTACGAATTTATTCATAGTTTGATCATGAAAAATAATATCATTATGGCCATGGTAATAACCTCTTATTAATGGGATGGATGGATGAATGATGTGGCCTCACTATTTAGATAATTAGTCACTCATGACTTTGACAACATAGAGAAAATCCCAACTCAATGGGCTACATGATGTTGGTTTATTCATAGATGAGATTAGTAACAAAGGAAATGAAAATAGTGTGGAAAAAGTTGACAAAGATAGAAAAAATTTGTATCAAGAAATGAGAAAATGATAAAAAAATTGTAAAACAAAAAGTTGAAAAACATTTATTAATTTTTTATTTTAGGATGGGGCATCTTCCTCATGACTAGCTGTTTGATCATGACAAGAATTAATAAGTGGACAAGTAGGCTCCATGCATTTGTGAAACATTTTTAAACTTTCATTTTCAAGCCACTAGATGTCTTCTAGTCTAGTGGTGGCTGTGTAGATAGGTCATTACTCACACACTTGGTTATTAAACGTAAGGTGGGTTAGAGTATGAGTTGTGTGAACTTTGTGGATGTCTAGCCCATGACTACACCCCTTATCATGATTAGTAGTTATGCATGAATTTGTTTGTCTCTCCACAATGCTAGGTTCATTGTTTTTTGTAGGTCTTGATGTAATGACGGATCTTGGCCCTTGTGTAGGATTAGAGGACATTGGTTATGAAAGGAAGGGTGTTGCACTTGATTGGCATTGTGCTAGGTTGGATTAGTTATTAGGTCCACGAGTGTTGTGCTTATGCATGGGAGAAATCCTAATGAAAGGGCATTTTTGAGATTATGGTGGAGACCTACTGGCATTATCATGTCTATGTATGTTCATAGCATAAGTGGCATTCTTGTTCTTGTGGTTTTAAACCTTCCTATGTTGCTAGCTATGACATGTGATGAAGTTGAGTATGAGAATATTAAGGATATGATGAAAGGTGAGAGCTGTGAGGTGTTGATCCTTCAAAAGATGTTGTGGGTTGATAATATTTGGGAGAGTGGTAGTAGCAATTTGAAGTAGAGGAAGTAGAACTAGTTGAGGAAATAGGTTGTTGAACATAATATCCATAAGTGTTCAGTTGGTAGTAATGGTAGGATTGGTTTGATGATGGCCTCCTCCATGATTGTGGGTTTCAGCACTATGTTGGATGATAGTATTGAGGCTGGTAATAAGTCTCACTAGGATAGTACAGTTGGTTGTAGGATTTTCTAAAATTACCTTGTGAGAAAGGTAATTTCATAAGCATTTTCTTTTGTATGAACTTGGGATTTAAAACAGAAGCCTAATATTCATGTAGATGTAACATGACTTGGCAATAGCCCTTTGGATAATCATATATGTAGATGTCACATCCATAATCTTCTTTTGTGGTTGAGTCTATAGCCTCTTCTTCTATAGATATTTTCCATTTTTGTCAATAAGTTTTTCTAGCTATTCTTGGTTCCTTTTCTTCCTTTTTTTGTTATCACTTGATTCATTTTGCATTACTTTCTCCTCTATGATTTCTACAAAATTTGCAAATTTCTCATTTATCCATTCCGACATCTTATCTAACCTTGCTTCAAGCTCATCGATAGAATTTTGTATTAACAAGGTTTGTTATGAAATCACCTCATCAAGAGCTACCTTTTTTTCCTAACCATAGATATGGGCCTTCTTCTTTTGAAGAGTTTGGTCCCAGTGATATTTCTCAACATTCTCCCATTTACATAGCTCTCCTTCTTCTTTTGCCACATGCTTGATTAGCCTTTATATTTTATGGAATCCCTATTCATATAATTAACATTAAGCATACATCCTAAGGGTGTCTCTTGTTTGATTATGAAGCCCATCTATTATTGAGAAAAACCATGGCCTGGGAATCTATTCAATAGAGAATAGTATCTATCTAGGATCATATTCAAGGGTTCATGTTGTTCTTGTTTCCATGCTTGGATTCATTTTCTTGGATTGGAAATCCTTCCATAGGTTTGGTATTTATCATTAAAGAGTTTTAGCATTATGGACCATCAATGGATTGAATTAGGTTTCAATGATCTATGCCACACTTTGGCTTTATCTATTAGTATCCTAGGCCACTTTCAATGTTTTGTAAGATACAGGCATCATTGAAGGCTTGTAAATGATGTTGTGAATCAGAATAATAAACTCCCACAAATTTAGGGATGTTATTCATATCAAGCCTTTTGATGTAACTTTCCTTGTGATGCTTCTGGGGTATTTTAACTACCTCAGTAATCTGCATCATGCTCTTAGTGGCCAATAAGGCTTCACCATCATGAAACATGTCATGGTGAAAATTTCTATTTCTATTTGTTTGATTGTGACAAATTTGTCTATGCTCATTTTGATGTCTTTGATTTTGTCCTTACTTTTGATTTCTATTTTTATTTTAGCCCCATAGTGGAGATCTATCTCTATACCTATGTTCATTTTCATCAAAATTAGATGTTGAAGAGGAAGAAAAAGATGAGAAACTAGGAGGATTTCCATTTCTTCTATAGTATTTCCATGGTCCCTTAATTTATCTTTTCTAGGTTTTGAGAAGTTACTAGGCCTTGAGGCCTCCCCTGGTCTAAGACTTACTTCATCTCTTCTAGGATTTTCTATCTTAGGTGAATGTAGTCCTTGAGTGTAGTCAAGGTGGTTATGAACATATGAAACCCCTACATAAGGCTGGTTACTCCAACTTTTTTCAATATATATCTCATTAGTACTCCAATGAATGCTCTCTCTCCATATGATTAATTGTTGCTTCCTTGTGAAAGAGACATTGTTGTTAGTTAATGATGTGTGTGATTTAATATTTTCTGAAAGATACATTGTTAATGTATTTATAGCGATTGTGTATAATATAACTAATTTAGATAATTGGCACCATCCCTAACAACAGTGCCAATGATGAGCGGCAAGTTACCCCTACACTCAACCATATGAATCGCAAGTGTTCATGCACAATTTGGTTAAATTCTATGGATGGGACTAGTTATGACATCTAAATAATTATGTCTTAATCATAGTTCACTATCTTCCCACTTGGACTAGTGGTAGCTTTGTCATGTATGGTTTAGTCCAAAGTGAGGCATATGATAATTGATGCTGTTTTTGCCTTATGCTACTCCTAATGATAATAAAGAAATCAATTATTTAAGCTAATTAACATGGGAAGTAAAGTCTAAACTAGCCTATGTACAATGATTATGCATTCCTAATCATTTTTACACATCTTGGACTTCGCATAACTACTACTAGGATTACCAAGTGTACCATTACTAGACATACCAAATGATAACACTACTAGGTTACCATGTAATTACACTTAACCACTTGTGATTAGTCATACTCATTCCGCTGAATTGCAGAAAACAATAAAGAGCAATAAATAATAAACATTAACTAAGGAAAATAGTAAGCATTTAAGTAATTAAAAATAATAATAAATCTAAATGGATGTTGCAATGATGGAAGTAATCTCGATCTTTATTGCTAAACATGTAACATGTCCAAGTATGTCACACTCAAATAAGGATGTTGTACAATCACTTAATATCACATTACATGCATGCACTAGAAATAAGCTAACAAAACTTCTTTATGTCTACTTCTGAAATCTATATGAATCTATCCCTTAACCATGCACCTAAGTGTTGTATTTATAGGCTAGCATGGAAGGGGTGATATCAGATCATTGACATTGGAGGTTGTGCCCCAATATTAGGTACTCGATAACATGGCTCCAATATCAAATATTGGAGCCCTACAAAACATGACTCATCATATATTTTCTCAAGAAGAAAAAAGAATAGAATAATTTTAAAGAAAAATATTTTCTTTCTAATGGTAGCTCTTTATTTCCACATTGTTCCAATGAGAAGCATTATACTTGGTATAACTATCAATAAGGAAATGATATAATTTATTATTAGCTTGATACCTAATGAGCAGCGAGGTACCCCTACGCTCAACCATATGAATACAAGTGTTTCACACACGATTCGGTCGAATTCCAAGGACTAAGTGCTTATGTGCCCTTGTGGAATAAGGATGGGTTGGTTGATCGTTATCTTCCCAAGCTTACTTGTATGTCACGATTCTATGGTTAAGTAAACTTAAGGAAAATGATTTTTATCGCTTTTATGTTTCCATGTCCTACACTAGTAGGGAAAGAGAGATATAAATAGGTGACTAATTTAACTCAACTACTCATTAACTAAGTTCTAACTAATCCTAACACAAGCATCCATTTTCACTTTCCGTACACATCCTGAATCAATGCAACACTATTGAGATTACCAAATGCTAATCGTTACTGGGTTACCAAGCATTATAGACATGCTCAAAGTGGTCGTGCTTGTGTAATTTAATGATTTGCTTAATTGATCAAAATGAATTGCTACGCTAATAACATAAATGTAAAGTGCATAAAATAAAAGAAAATAAAATATATGCATAAGAAAATAAAATGAAAGAAATGCATAAGAAAACAAATCTCAAGTGCTACAAGGATGAATTGAAGAGCTCATCTTTATTGTTGTACATAAGGTGTGCTTAGGTACACAATGCTTGAATAAAGATCCATCCACACTTAGACCTCCTACTGCAGGCACTAGAAAAATACTCTAACTTTCAACCAAACTACAAGAGTTTCACTACTTGACTGCTAAAATACCTCCTTCCAATTGTGCACTTGGGCATTGTATTGATAGGCTTGGGAGCAACTACTCTAATAATTAGAGTAAACTGCTAGAGTAACTACTCTAATAATTCGAATAAACTGCTAGAGTAATTGCTCTAATAATTTGAATAAACTGCTCGAGTAACTACTCTAATAATTCAAATAAACTACTAGAGTAACTACTCTAATAATTAGAATAACTACTAGAGTAACCACTATAGTAACATGCTCTCATCATACCCCCACGATTGAATGAAAACTCATCCTTGAGTTCCTTACAAAATATTGGGAAGGTATGGGATTATTGACTAATTGACAACTAATGGTGGAATGGGATGATAGACTCGACATGGCCAGTGAATGGATCAATAAGCATATTACAACATTAGTGTTCTTGATCATTGTGGTGAACACTTGTACATAAATGACATCTAAGACTTTTTTTGGCAGCTTGTAGAGAAAGATAGAGAAAGAAAATGAACTGTGTTGCTGCCAATGCTAAGATTGTATCTTCCATTGTTTATCCATAGTCATGCCACCAAACTTGCTCATTTTATAAATGATCTAGTTCCAGTCCATCCTGAGTGCTTCCTCCAAGCCTAGTCCATTATTTGTATGATCATTATCTACACACACAACATAGTCACAAATGAGCAAGGATAGATAAACCACAATGCAGTTGATACCTTGCCTCAATATGAAGCACATTGGCTGAGTTGTGGTTATGGTAGAAATTGGTTGAAAGATTTATCACTAGCAACTATCCAAGGTGTAGGGGTTAGGCAATTAGTAAAATGAAAAAAATTGAAAAATTTGTGCTAGGACCCCCATGACTAAGAGTGAACCTTCGGTAGCTATAAGATGGAAAAACATGAGGAACAAGAAAGATGAAAAATATCAACGACAATGCCAATAAAATGGATGTAGTGGATGGGGATGATACAAGAAATGATTGATTATAGGAAATGTTTAAGGAAAAGAAGTTAATAATTGCACCAAAAAGAAATGCCAATGGGTCCTCCCCAAAGCAAGCTGATGTCTTTATGCCCTAACAAACCCACAAACCATAGAGTTTGTAGGCTCTAGGAATTTCATTTGGAAGCAAGAGTTAAAAACTTACCCACAAGAATTCACCAAAGAAAAACAATGCTTCAACTTAGAAATAGACTAATGATAGAACCAGTAATGAGGTGGAAAAATGGGGAGAAAGATGGAGAGGAGAGAATGGAATGGAATCCTAATAACAAGGTTGTGTAAAGTCCCTTGTGTATTTTATGGTTAATGTGACTGAGTAGAACTCATCCCAAATCCAGACTCAAACAAACCACATCCAATGACCTCACATCAACACACTTGACCAATCCATCCACTTAAAGAAACAAGAATGCTTCCACAAAGAGTCACCACCATTCTGAGGAGAGTGAGATGGAGAAGCAGGAAGTGAGAAAGAGCCTTAGTTAGAGGGAACCTTCAGGCATGGGTAACATGTCTTTCTAGTTCCATAACCAGTGCTTGTATCCCATATTTCTTTATTATGTCTAAGGGGTGTGCTTTGAATTCTCACATTATTTTTTTATGTTTATGCATGAGAACCACACCAGGCAAAGACTTATTTTTATTCACTCAGCTTCTTGATATTTGAACAATGTAAAAATGGTAGAAAATAAGCATCCAAGCACCTAAGAGAATTGCCAACATAAATGCATTGAATTGCCTTGAAGTCATACGCTTTTCATCCTTTGAGTCTTTTCTTGGTTTGAAAAGTACCCAACCACCAATTCATTAAAAGTTTACTTAGAAAAAGAGGGACTATATAGTTTCAAGCCAAAGGAGACCATAGAGTTGTATGGATGAGTGGACGTTGTGGACTCATTGCCTATTTTACCAAAAGAACCATACCTTAATATCAGCATCATAATTGAAAGGTAAAAACCAAACATTAGCAATCAATATGATATAATTTAATCCACCATCATGAGCACTTATTGGATGATGAATAAAAGTAAATCAAGCAATTAAACAAATAGTAAAAATATGAATGATGGTGTAAAACGAAAAAAGAAAAGTTGGAAAAATGTGTAAACAAAAATGTGTGAAAAAAATGTGTAAAAAAAATTCAAAAAGAATTGAGGGCCTAGAATGGTTAGCATAGGTAGCCATCTCCCCCACAATTGAGTTGGAAGGAGGAGATCTGAAATAGTGAGCAAGGTTATCTAGCAAGGGAGGTAGCATGTGTATTTATTTTCTAAAGCTCCTGGAAAGGTTTGGTTTGTTGCACGTTAACCAAAATTTTCTTATCCAGGCTCTTAGGTTTGTATATTGTCATGGCCCCTAAAGGAAAAGTTGCATAAATAATATAAGGTCCTTTCCACAATGTTTGAAATTTAGTACGTTGTGGCACATGTGTGGGATTCTAGTAGAGAACCTTATCTCCTAATTGATATTTAACTTTTCTAATTCTTCGGTCATGACGTTGTTTATTGAAGGCCTTGTGTAATTTGTTAGATGACAGGGCAGCTAAGTAGTTTTCATCTAGCAAGTTAAGGGTTACTAACCATTGTTTCTGTGCTAGATCAAGGTCAAGGTTGAGGTCATATGCCATGGATAGTATATGGAGCTTAGTTTGAATGGGAAGCGTTGGTAATTTACCATACACTAACTCATAGGGAGAGTAGCCTGTAGGGAGTTTTCATGTGGAGTAGTATGCCCAAAGAGCATCATTTAGTTTAGTGCTCCAGTCTCACCTAAACTTGCTAATGGTTCTTGTCAATATCTTCATAATCTCCCTGTTGGTGACTTCTGCTTGACCGTTTGCTTTGGGGTGGTATGGTGTAGTCAATTTATGCTTAACTCCTAAGCGTTGCATTAATTTTCGAAAAGTTGCACCTGTGAAGTGTGTACCATTTTCTGAAATAAGTGCATGTGGCACACCAAACCTGTTTATGATTTGTTGTTGAACAAATCGTGCAACTATAGATGATGTAAAATCTTTAATAGCAGCTGCTTCAGCCCATTTTTTTAGGTAATCAATGACAACAATAGTATAAGCTTTTTCATTAGACATTGGTGTAATTGGCCCCATAAAATCAATTCCCCAAATGTTGAAGGATTGTAACTGTTGGATCCGTTGTTGCTGATCCTCCATTCTAGCAGTCATTCCCCCATCACATTGACAATGCTCACAAGATTGGACAAAACGATGGATGTCTCAAAATAATGTCTACCAATAATATCCTACAAGTAGGATCTTGATGGCTGTTTGTCACCTAGCATAATGACCCCCACAAGGACCCTCATGAGTGTCTTGGAGAACTCGTAGTTGATCTATATCAGGAACACATCATTGAACCAAGCCATTGGGATACACTTTGTGAAGTTGCCCATTGATCTCCATAAAGGACTTGGCTCGGTGAAGAAATTGTTGTTTCTTCTTAAGGTTTAACTCTTATGGTGTTTGTTGGGTGAGGAGATAGGTAAGAATGCTACTGTACCAGCTTGTCTCTGTGGATGATTGATTATTCACTACACCAGCAAAGAGGAATTCATTAGGAAAATAATCAAAAATTGGATACTCATCCTCTTTGTTGTCCCATCGCAACTGACATAAATGATCAGCAACTACTTTCTCGGTGCCTTTACGATTGATCATCGTAAGATCGAACTCTTGTAAGATTACAAACCATCGTATGATACGAGGGCTTATCATTGGCTTATTAATGAGGAACCTTATTACACTATGATTTATATTTATATATACTTTATATCCAAATACATAGTTTCTAAGCTTTTCTAGTGCAAACACTACAACCATTAATTCTCTCGCTATGATAGTGTGGTTAAGTTGTACACCAACGATACTTCTACTTGCATAGTGGATGTAATAAGGATGCTTCTAGTCATCTAATTGTGTAAGCATGGCTCCTATGGAATAGTTGGATGTGTTAGTCATGATATGAAATGGTTTGGACTAGTCAGGAGCTTGTAGAATGGGTGTTTCTACTAGCTTCTATTTTAGAGTTTGAAAAGCTAATTCACATTCCCTGGTCCACTAGAAAGGTACATCCTTTTTTGTTGATTCCACCAATGTTTTGGAAAAATTTGAAAAGTTTTCAATAAATCTTCTATAGTAGCTAGTATTTCCAAGTAATGACCAAATATTTTTGATAGTTTTCAGTTGCCTAGTAATTCCTTGGATATTTTGATTTTCGTAGGATCTACCTCTATCCCTATGTGTGAGATTTTGTGCCCTAGTACTATGCTTTCTTGGACCATCAAATGGATTTTCTTCTAGTTGAGCCTTAAATTGGTTTCTATACATCTTTTTAACTCTTGCTCCAACCAGTCCAAGGCCTGATTAAAGTTTGCCCCATAAGTGGAGAAGTCGTCCATAAATACCCACATGTCATTCCCTATCTACTATTGGAATATGCTTAGAACTAGTCATTGAAATGTTGCAGGGGCATTGCATAAGTCAAACAACATTTGTTTGTATGTGAATGTTGCCCAAGGACTGGTGAACGTAGTCTTGTCTTGGTCTTCTGGGGCTATTTGTATTTGGTTATATCCGCTATATCCATCTAGAAAACTATAATAACGATTCCCTACAATGGTGTCTAAGACTTGGTTGACAAATGGAAATGGAAAGTGATCTTTGAATGTTGCCATATTTAGTAGCTTGAAATCTATGCACACCATTCATTTTCCTCCCTTTCTAGGCACAATAACTAAGGGGCTAACCCATTCGCTATCAACAATGGAGTATATGAACCCAACCTTGAGAAACTGTTCGATTTCTTCCTTAACTACTTGCTTCAGCTTAGGGTTCAATCGCCTCTATGGTTGTCTTCGAGGCTTCATGGAGGGGTCAATGTAAATTCTATGTTGGCATATCCTAGGATGTATGCTAATTAATTCAGGATAGAACCAAGTGAAAGCTTTCAACCATTTATTTATTACCTTCAGCAGTTCTTCTTTCTATTGAGGAGCAAGCTTAGTGTTGATAATTACCAGTTTTCCATTTTTAAGGAACTTGTATTCCATACAAGTGGATATGGTTTTAGCTCAAGGGGCTCCTTCTTAAATTTCTCAAGGATTTCCAACTTCCCCCAGTTGATATTTTCAAGGTTAAGACTTGGAAGTTGGCTATGTACTTACTCTAATTTGTCTATGCTATCGATGTAAGCACAAGTCAAACCCTCAACTGGTTTCATGCATATAAGTGAACTACTTTCTTGATCAGCTATCAGCCACTGGGTGTCTTCCTATCATGTGGCTGCTGCTGCATACAAGCATCTTTGTATGTTAATCACTTGTGCACACTGATTGCATGTAGGCAATGCTAAACTTTGCACAAACCATGACCTATGCATGCAATTACACCCTATGTCACTGTATGTGGTGCATGGAACTTTCTTCTTCTCGATCTTTTTAAATGTATTTTTCTTTAATATTTCTAGGGAAAGATCACAACTTCCTAAGCGTGCATAGATTGTGCTTAGCCATGCTCTTTCCATTATGATTGGGAAGTCCCCCTTTCGTTGTTCACCTAAATCACTAGGAAATTAGCTAGGTACGACAATTCACAAATAGTGGTAACAATGTCCTACACTAGTCCCAATGTGACAGTGATGGACTGGTCGACCAACTCTAGATGAATGTTGCTCTTTTTCAATGGAGGTAGGTTCCAGGCCTTGTACATTTCTTGAGAAATCAAGTTGAGATCGGAACTTGAATCCAAAAGAGCCTTGCATGGTTCATTTCTAGTGATTTGTAAGTATATCAAAGGACTCCTAGGATCAGAGAATTTCCTAGGAAGGTGGCCAACATAGATCCAATTGGTAATGGCATGTGTTAGCATGACCGTATGCATTGAGTATAGTGATGGTCATATTAACATATCTCACATTTACTATCATTGTCTATTTCCAAATCCACAACCTCCTCAATGATGGCAACCTTGCCCTTACCCTTGCTATGTGTATGTTTAGCCTCTTTCTTTTTTCTTTTCTCACTACCTTACTCTCTAGACTCCTCTACTATTTTAAGAATAATTTGAAATCTATTGTCTAGGGAATCTCACATTTGATCTACGTTTGCCAAAACTTCTGATGTCATCTTTTGGATAGGCAAAATTTTTCCTATTCACCATCTCTTTGAGTGGTAACTCTTCTTCACCCTCACAAAATCTTACTCCCCTCTTTCGAAGGGAAGGATCTTGGTTATACTCTTCCACACTTTCTCTCTTCCGTAGCTCACCTTCTTCCTTAGCAACTTGCTCCAATAGTCTTTGGAATTGATGGGACCTAAGCTCGAATAGTCTTCCTTGGGCATAAGTCCCAAGGGTTCTTCTCATTTCATGCCTAAGCCCATCTACAAGATGGCGTAATTGATCCCTTTGCGAATAACCATGGCCAGGACAACAATGTAACAGTGCATAGTATCGGCCCATGGCAGCATCCAATGCTTCATGTTCTCCTTGTTTCCAGCCTTGGATTTTCTTTTGCAGGTTGGACACTTGGGAGTACATTTGGTACTTATTGTTGAATAATTCTAACATAGTACTCCATCTACAAATAGATTCTGGTTCTAAGGATCGGTACCAACTTTCCTCTTCTTTAACTAGCATCCGCGGGAACAACTTAAGTTTTTTCCATTCGTTCTCTATGTTCTATAAGGCACATGCATCATGGAATGCTTGTAAATGATTCTGAGGATCAGCGTTGTATCCCCCTTTAAATTGTGGGATGTTGTTCATATCTAATCTCTTGATCCTACTATCTTTCTGATGCCTTGTTGGAATTCTAATAGCCTCAGTTATGTCCAACATACTTCGAGTAGCGAGGAGGGGTTCATCATGATCATCTTGTCCATGGCATCTATGATGCCTATGTTTTTCCCTACTCTCCCTTCTTCTATGTCGTGACTCTCTAGAGTTCCCTCATCCCCTTTCTTGGCTATTTCATCTATGACTTCCACTTTGCCTACCTTTATTTCCATGGTATTTTTCTTTATGATCACATCTGGATATTAAACGAGAGGGTGAAGGAGATGATGAAGGTGAAGAAGAAGGATAACCATCATCATGACGATGTCTACTACCTTATCTTCTGTGGTCTTGGCCTCAATCACGATTGCGATCAGAATGTCCACCTTTATCATGAGTTCGTGTCCCTTTTTCAGATCCTTTGTGCTCGTGGGTATCAGAACCTAGGTTATGAATAGTGGAATGAATGTTCTAATACAAAATCCCTTGGCCAAAGTCAAGGGGTGGAACATCGTTGTGTGGATGACTTCCTGAGGTAGGTTCACCACCCTCATTTTCACTTAAGACATGTGGGGCATCCTGGGACCACTTACTCTTTAAAGACTTATGATGTCTCTCTTATTGTAAGTCCCTTTAATGTTGTGCCTCTATGGGATGGTATTCTCTCAAGTCATGATCTTGCAAAACGTATTCTATGTGTAAGTGTGGCATGCCAATTTGTGTGAGAGCAAGAAGAAGCATGCTCGGGATTGAACGATCGGGAGGTAACACTATGTTACCTTCTAAGTCTCACCAATGCAGTTCTTCGTCTTGATGGAGGATAAAGGTGAATTTTGGTATATACTCATTGGGATGAATATATACTNCTACTCTAATAATTAGAATAATTGCTAGAGTAACTGCTAGAGTAACTTGCTCTCATCAATACCTTTTACATCTCTGATGTTTGCTTTTGAAAGCCCACAAAAAAACTATAATTACATATATAGAAGATATTTTGTTAGACCATTTTCCTATTAGTATTTCTTTCTAGAATTATTTTGAAAGCATAACCTTTTTCATATGAATACTAATATGTTTATAGGACCTAGTGGAAAAAATATTTTAATGTCTTTATGGAATGGAGAAAAAAAAACCTAATGGTGATATTAGTTGGATTGATTGGTAGTAGAAAACAGCTTTTTGAGTCAAAAATTATGCTAGAAGGTTTGAAAAGTAATTTTCTAAGCATAAGTATTGAGTTGAAGAAAGATCTTATAGAATTTGTTAAGAAAGTGAAAATTCATTAAGATCATAATGCCTTTACTTTTAAATTTTAAAAAGCCTTGGCTAAAGCTCATTATGCTAAATAATGTTGGGATGCTTTTGAAGCTAAAAGTACTCTTTCTAAAAGTTGCATGGGTATAAATTTTTTTTTTAAAGAAAATAGTTGAGTACCTAAACTAGAATAACTTTATATAAATGATTCTATCATTAGAGATATTGATACTATTAATAGTTTTTTAGCAATTCATTTTTCTTATATTTTTTTCTTTAGAATATTTTTACCAAGGAATTTTTCTAAGTCTTTAGTACACATATTCTTCATCTTATAACAAAAGTACATCAAAGTATTCTTGAAGTAGAAATTATAAGGTAAGGAATCAAAGTAGTGAATTATAGTTTAGGAGATGGCAAAGCTCTAGGATTTGATGATTTCCAAAGTAATTTTTTAAAGGAAGCATTACGATATTATTAAAGATGATTTATTTCATGCTTTCCAAGAAGCTATTAAGAATGTTTCTTTTGGTAAAAATATTAATAAAGGTGTGATTCATCTTCTTCATGAGAGAGGAAATTTTTACATATTAGTAATTGGAAGCCTATTACTCTTCTTAACAATACATATAAAATTTTATCTAAATGCATGGCTTGCCAAATTTCTAAGGTCATAAAAGATATCATTAGACTTGAGTATATTAGTTTTTTTAGAGGTAGACATATCTTAAATAATGTTATTGCACCTTGGAAGAGGATGTAATGACCTTCTAGAGTATGGTTACTCCAATTTTCTTTAACACTTCAAAATCAGATCGAATCCAAAATATATGACAGATAATTTAATTTACTAGAAAGAAAAAAATTTTATTTCTTCAATTAATGAAAAAGAAGGTTATAATTACAATGGTTCCATAACCCACAACAATAATAAGACTTACCCACTTAATGATATTATTGAGCATGAGGCTCTACAACCATACAATAATTGGCCTCAATGCAAGGCATAATTGAACTAGACCTCTTCCACACACAAGACTGAGATCCAAATTCAATTAATAGTCAGAAGGAAAAACACAAATAATTGACCATATAGATGCACTACACTCTCATACAATCTTACTTCCAACTCATGCATTTACACATGTTATTGTTGCACACTCAGACACTTACACACATATAAAAGCATGAAAACTTAATCAATATTTATGAACTACAAGACAATAATCCCTAGAAAACCTTTCCCATGATCAAATTCAAGATTCTTAGCTATTTCCATCTTGTTCTCATCTTTTGTAGTTTTTTTTCCAATTTGGAACTTTTCCTAGTCATACGAGACATCTACAAGCTTGTTAAGAGATCTCCTTGTGAACTATAGCTCTTATATGGGACATCTCTTCTTCATGTAAGATATATTTCATTAGAATGAGATGCCTTCTTCTAGGACAAGATGTCCCTCTAGAGGTGTCTCATGTCTACATGATATTTTCCACTAAAGACATCTCTAATTAGAATAGGATGTCTCCTTTATAAATGGGATGTTTCCTGTGCATTCCTATATCTTAGCCAAGATGTCTTTTTGATCTCCTGGACATCTTCTCAATGTTCTAAATGTGTAATTGACTACCTATAGGGATGAAAAAGAGGATTAGCAGAGGTGTTCCTACATCAGCTCTCCTACCCTTCAAAAAGTAAACTTAGGTGAACAAGGTAGTAGGGGTAGAAGTGATCCCCGACTTAACAAGTTTGGTCACATGGATCTAGAAAACATCATCAGTGTTTTAATCCTCCCAATGGATCAAGTACTCATGCCTCTTCACTCCATGAATTGTAGAAGTTTCTCTCTTCTTGAGTATAATTACCTTCCTCTCCATTGAAGGATTGGACCTATTAATAGCCCCCTTCAACTTAATAATGCTACTTGTGTGATTACATCATCTATTGATACATGATAATGCATAAGATATGCAATATTAAATACAAAAGACATACATAAATTATTTTGTAAGTCAATTTCAAAAGAATTATCATTTATTTTAGTCTTTATCCTAAAAGGATCCCATCTTCTTAGCTTTTAACTTTAAGAAGTCAATAATCCTCAATTTTTTTCTTCAAGTACACCTAAACAAGACTACCAACATTAAATTTGGACTTCCTCTTGCTTTCATTTCTTGTTTCCTTTACTTGAGCATGAAAATTCTTCATTTCATGCATAAAATTAGCACTCAATTGAGCTTCTTCATTAAAGCTCTTAATATAATCCACCATCTTTAGACAAAAGTCATAACTAATCCTCAAGTGTACTTTTTCCAATAGCAACATGAAAAGCATTATTGTAGAAATATTTAGCATGGTACTATAAAGTTTCTCACCTATTAGGATGTCCTTCATACAAACATCTTAAAATATTTAGCAAAGAATTATAATGACTTTATTTTGACCATCATATTATGAATGATATGTTCTAGAAATATTCAACTTTGTCAATAAAATTATTCAAAGGGACCTCCAAAAGTGAATAGTAAACTTGAAGTCTCTATCACTAACAATATTTAAAGGAATTCCATGCAACTTTAAAACATGTTAGAATAAAATTTTTAACATGAGATGCATCGCTTATTGTTTTAGATAGAATGAAGTGCATAATCTTGTAGAACCTCTCCACCATACTAAAGATAGCATCATTTCAACTTTTGATCTTTGAAACCCTACACACAAAGTTTGTTAACATCCTTTTCCACAAATCCTTGGGAATTAACAAAGGTATATAATGTTCATCCACTCCTTTACCTTCTTTGAATTTCTAACATAATAAATACTCCTTTACAAATTTGGAAACTTCAACGGTAATTCTAGGCTAGTGCTAATGTTTTATATCTACCCATGTGACCTGCCATGCCATCATAATGCTTTTCAACCAAAATTTTCCTTCTAAGATAACAATTGGAAATACATACTTTTTCATTCTTGAACAAAAGTTCATCTTGAATATGATAGTTCCTCCATTAGTCTATCCTTTTCAACAATGGCTCCATGAGGCTTTTCCAAACCTATCCAAAACTTGAATCATGTTCATGAAAATCAATCAAATCACTCATATATTCCACATGAGGCATGTTGAAATTCACCATATGCATCCTAGATAATATATTAGTCATCACATTGGATTTTTTACTTTTATGCTTGAGCATAAAATTAAACTCTTGCAATTGTGCCACCCAATGTCTAACACTCAACATATTTTGGAAATTAAGAAACTAAAGTGCTTTGTGGTTAGTCATCAAAGTAAACTTCTTGGGTAACAAGTAATACCTATGATGCTTGATTTCTTTAAGAATAACATATAGTTCCTTCTAATATACATTATATTTCTAACTTGATTCATTCAGCTTCTTTAAATAGAAAGCAATAGGTCTTTCTTTTTGTGAAATCAATCCTCTAATGGCAAGTTCATTTGCAATCACCTCCATTTGAAAAATCTTCTAGAAATCTAGTATTACAAGTATTGGTTCATTGGTGATTTTTGCCTTCAATAAGTTAAGGCTCCTTTGGGTTTCATTACTTCACTTGAAATCTTAATTCTTCTTAAGCAAAGAAAACATGGACTAAGAAATAGCATTGAAGTTTTTGATGAATCTTCTGTAAAAACCTACTAAACTAAGAAATGATCTTACCTTCCCTACATTCTTACATGTTGGCCAATTTCTAATAGCTCTATCCTTTGTAGCTTCTATTCTAATTCGATTTTTAGAAATCACATGTTCCAAATATGCGATATTTCATTTTAAGAAGGAACTCTTCTTCACATTCATTACCAAATGTCCCTCTTTCAATTTAAGAAACACTCTTCCCAAGTGATTCAAGTACTTCTCCTCATTAGAGTTATATATCAAAATATCATCAAAAAAGACAATACAAAACTCGCAAATCAAATCTTTGAGTACATCATGCATTAACCTTATGAATGAAGTAGGTGCTTTTGTTAGCCCAAATGACATCAGCAACCATTCAAATAATCCATCTGATGTTTTGAAAGTTTTCTCTCATTCATCAACATGCTTGATTGAAATTTGATGGTATCCACTCTTGAAATTAATTTTTTTTGAAAGCATATATGTTGGTATAGATAACAAGGGTATCATCCATCCTTGAAATAGAAAACATGTACCTCACTATCATCCTATTCATAGCTCTCAAATCAATACACATTCTCCATTCATCACTATCCATGTTTGGAATAAGCACTATTGGAACTACACAAAGTGAACCATATTCTCTTGAAAAGCCATTTGCAAGTACATCCTATACTTAACTTGGCAATTTAGCTCACCGATTTGATGTTATCTAGTATGCCCTCTCATTTGAAATGATAGCACTAGGGCTAAAATCAATTTGGTGTTGCACATTCTAGATTAGTGACAATCCATCTAGTTCCCCTTTAAATACCTTAGAAAATTGCTCCTTTAAGCCTAACATACGTATTTGAAGTTCTACCTACAAAAACTCATGGCTAGAAGTAAAAATTGATACAATCAAAAAAACCAAAACTAGCCTTATTGTTTTTCTTAATATATTCCCTCTTCCTAGGAAGAATTAAGCAAGCATTAAGAAAGCTTTGTTGCCTTACTTGTTCAACTATCATAGAAATTAACTCATGGATTCCATCTGATCTTGCTACACTCAATATATTTCTTACTACATCAAATTGAACACCATATTCAAAATTCCAATGCTTGCTAAGAATTACATTAACAAAATTAATTGGTAGCACATCACATTTCATAATATCATGATAACTTCTAATTTTAAATTACAAGACACATTGCTCTCTCACCTCTTGAGAGAAATTTCTTGACAACCAATGTATCTTGTAGGGTCTAGGACGAGGATTTGTCACTAAACTCAATCTAGTAACTATCCTAGAAGAAATAACATTTTTTTAGGCTGCTCCATTAATCAACATATGAATTTATTCCCCACAAAGCAAACACCTAGTCCCAATCTGAAATAATAATTTTCTTGATGGATGATCTCCTTTATTCACATTTTCATAAATGCACAATAATTTAATTTATAAACTTCATTAATTTTGGGAGTATTAGGATTACCTCTCTGAATATCTTTACTTGACGTCTTTTTTACCTCCATAGTTTGTACATCCTTTCCCTTGGCTACCTTACGAAGTGAACATTCCTATTACTTATATCCCCATTCTTCACATTTAAAGCATTGAATCTTGGAAGAGGTATTGTCTTGACCCTTTCCTTCCTTGGCTTGGTCATTTTTTAATTTTCCCTTCATCATCATTCTCTTACTTCGTATCATTTCTTTCATCCTTATCTTTAAATTTTAACTCAGATTCCTTCTTTGATTTGAATCCCTTATCCTTGCTTCTATATCTACTTCTATTTCCAAATCCATTGAGATTCTTTATCACCTTGAGTATTAAATAATAATTCTCATCAAGCATTTATGTCTCATAGAATGATGAATTTTGCTAATACGTCATCTTGAGATCTCCAAGAAAAATTGAAACCTATTCATACTCCTAGTTTACCTTAGCTTGATGGAATAGTTTACAAGAATTAATGTTAAACTTCTTAACATCTTTGTCTCCTTGTCTAAGGAATTTTAGCTTAATGATTGTCTTTTATCTTATAGCTAATATTCTTCAAATTTTAAGCTCAACCTATATTTCATTAGATTTCAATCTTTAATAGGTTGACAAATTTTCCTTCTATAACTTTAGGAAACTTCTTCTTCATTATTCGAACATGAATGCTTATCATCATCACAAGTCTAAATATGGATGAGACTTGCATTTTTATCTACCTTGATACTAATTTTTATCAAATTATGTAACCATAAGCTAATCAGTAGATTTCATGCTTTCCATGTCTTTATTCAAGGCTTGAACCTGTTTCTTTTTAGGAGCCGTATGAAAATAGTAAAAAATCAAAAACTAATTTTTCAATACAATAAACTTAAAATTTGATAGAAATCCTAGAGAAGGGTTACTTTGATTTATTTTAACTCTTTAAAATCAAATTTAATCTAGAATATATGAAATATAATTTAATTTTCTAGAAAATAAGAAAATTACCTATCTTTAATTAATGTAAAAGAAGATTACGATTATAGAAATTTGAGAACCATAATGACAGCCCTCATACACTCAATGATATTGCAAAATAAGAGGCTCTATAGCCACATAATGATTAACCTTAATGGAAGGTATAATCAAACTAAACCTCTCCTACATACAAGACTGAGATCAAAACTTACAAAAGAGTCATAATACCAAACACATACAATTAATCATAGAGATGAACACACTCATGCAATCTCTTTTCTAACTCTCATACATTCATATCTCATTGAGTTTCACTCATACACTTGCACACACACAAAAACATGTAAACATAATCAATATCTATGAATTATAAGATAAGAACCATAGGTAAACCTTCTCCAAGATCAACTTGGAGATTCTCAACTATTTCCATCTTGTTCTCATCTTTTCTAGATATTTTCCAACTGGAAACTTTCCTAAATTACATGAGATGTCTATAAACTTGGAGAAACATCTTCATGTCAAATCTAGCTCTCGAATGGGACGTCTCTTCTTCATGCAAGATGTCTCTTGTTGGAATGAGATGTCTTCTTCTAGGGAAAAATGTCTCTTCAGAGATGTTTCCTATCTACATGAGACGTCTTCTCCTAAACGTCTCTAACTAGGACAAGACATCTTATTTTTAAATGGGACATCTCTTATGTATGCCCAGGCCAAGACATCTTTTTGATCTTCCAGACATCTTTCCAACTTTTTGAACTCACAATTAACCACTTGTAGCAATAAAAAAGAAGCTTTGAAGAGATATCTCTACATCACCTTCAAATACTAACCAAGACAATACTTTTATTAAGTTAGATTATGCTAAAGCTTATGATAGGATTGAATGGAATTTTATTAATTTTTGTCTCTATAAACTAGGATTTGATGATTATTTTTATTTTCTTTGTCTATATCCTACTCACTACTATTAATGCTTAAGGTATTACTAATTTTGGATTGAGTTCCCCCTTTTCTCTTCAAACAATCAATTTTTCAAGGTTGTCATCTAGCTCCCTATCTTTTTATTATTGTTGCATACTTCCTTTCACATAATCTACAATATGATCTATAAAGGAATATCATTAAGGAATTTTAATTGGTAATCAAGGTATGCAATTATTTAACATACACTTTGTTGATGATTCTTTTTTTTATAATTAATAATTCTTTGTAACATATCAATACTCTTTTAGGTAGATTGAAGGATTACCACATGTTATTTGACTCTTGTATCAATTGACAAAAATCTGTTATTTATTGTAATGGTAATATTGATGAGTAGGTTACTCTCAAGCCTTGAAAATTTTTGAACAAAGAGTTTGTTTTAAAAATTTTAGGAATACCTTTTTATTTTGAGCTTAATCTTACTATTTTGTGAAATTATGTTGTTAATAAAATTAAAAATAAGTTTGATAAATGAAAAGAAAAAATAGTTCATCCTTAACAAAGTTTTAGTTATTAAGTAGATGTGTCAATCAATTGATGTTTGTTAGTCTAGTGGTTGAGCTCAATCTAAAACTTCTTACGATAGAATTGATCATATTATACATTAATTTCTTTGGATTGCTAAGGAATATATAAAAGGTTTTTCTAGAGTTTCTTGGGATATTTGCATTAGTAGCAAGAAAGTTGAAAAACTTGGCCTCATTAATTATTATAACAAAGGTATTTTTCTTGCAATAAATGGATTGAAAAGTGCATTAATAAAGATTATATTTGGATGTTTATTTTCAGAAATAGACTTACGTAAGAAAATCCTAATAATGATAAAAATTATTTTTCTAAGAACTTTCTTCATTGCCTTCTTTTTCCTCAAGCTATTTTTATTTTTGGTTCTTCAATTATTAAACAAATTTGGAAGATATGGTGCAAGCTTAGTAAATATTAGAATTACAGTTATATTACAATTTTAGAAGATATGCTTAAGTAGATTATCCCATAGTGACTTCCTTTTAATGAATATTTTATGTTACTAATTCATCTATGTTGTGTACCACTTGGAGAAAATTTGGTATCACTATAGTTTTTTATCTACATATGCATGTTAGATGGGTTACACAGAATGAAGCTTCTATCCTCTATGGTTTAAATAGAAAGAGGACAAAACTTTTAAAATTTTAATTTCTAATCTTGAGAACTTATTTAAAGTTGATAATAGTTTGCATAAAATTTTTTCAAATATTTCTTGAAAGAATGGAAAATTTCTTTTCCCTTTTAATTCTAAAATTTTTTACAAGATTATTACAAAGAATGATTTTATTCATAACAAATTTTGTAAGACTTGGAAAATGAAATTATTAACACACTTTTGGATGAGGAAAATGAAGGATATTTGGAGAGATCCTACATTTCCTAAAATGTATATTTTTTTGTATATTATTTATTAAGGTCTTTCTATCAGCACTAATCTTAAATGTATGGGAATTGTTTCTTCTTGATGTCCTCTTTGTAGAAGTAAAGACTCATTCTCTCATTTTTTTTATTCAGTGTCATGTTTCTTAACACAATTGGAAATGAATAACTAAAATTTGTAACTTTGAAGTAGGCATCATTGGAATCGTTCTTAATAATCAACCTACTTTGTCTACTTCATTTCTTTGCATTTGGAAATTTTGTTGATAGCTTGTTCTCTACTTTATTTGCAAGTTGTACTATGCACTTATTTTTTTAGTAACAAGATTATAACTATGACCTCTCTTTAGGAGTTAAATATCAAATGTCACTTTTCAACTATAACTTCAAGAAAAAAAGATCTTAGTAAAAACTTAATAATTAACCTATTTTCTACAATGTTAATTTATTTTTGTTATAAAGGCTTAAGGATAGGAAGCTTTAAGTTTTCATTATTATTTATTCATTATTTCTGATTGATGTATTCTTTTGTCTAAAGAGAGTTTTCTCTTTCTTTTTACAAGAAACCCTTTATTAATAAGTGAAAACCCCTTAGGGCACTTTTGAATAAGGGCAAGACCTAATTCTTTTCCTATCTAAGAGGGGAGGTTTTTTAGGATCAATTGTAAGAATGAAAACTTAAAAAGGCATCCCTAAAAGCAATGGACTTTTTCATTAAAATTTCTCTTCATTATTTATTTTTTGAGGTTTGACACCCCCTATATATCTTGAGATATACCTATATTATAATTATTTCAAGGTTCCAATGCCCTTTACCCTCTCTTACTGTTAGTGCTCCATAGACTTATTTCATTTTAGGGGCAAGGGGGAGGGATGGAAAGAAGGGTGAATGTCTTACTTCCAAGAAAATTTTTTATCACATCCTTTTTTCTAATATGAGGTTAGGGTGTTATGTTAGATATAGATCCCTTAAAAAAATGATTAGTTATAGTAGAGATAGTTGGAATGAAATGAACTAATATAATGATAAGGAAGTCAAAGAAATAACTGATGATGCCATAACCAAAAGGAAAGGAAATATATTAATAAAAGGAAGATAAAATGGTATAACTAGATAATAAAAATATATTAATAATTTTAAAAGTGTAACTAAACTAAAATTAACAATAAAGCATATAAGTTTGAAAATAATGCATAACCATAAATATTCAATAGTACATAAAAATATCTAGGTTCCCAATACATAATGTATGATAAAGAAATAGAATAATACATGTCCAATGATATCATAATATTTAAATAATAAATGGTTTAGTGGATAGAAAATAAATATGCATAATATCCAAAAATTAACAGCAAACATCAAGAGATCTGCTTACACCATCTAGCCTTGATGACCTAAAAAATAAAAGGGAGTCCATATAAACTAAGTGAGAAAATTTAGCAACTCCTTCAATTCATTTGAGGATAAGCCTCATGATGAATAAGTGAAGAAATGCTAACTTGTAACACATGTTAGTAAACACAAATATAATTAACATTAAGAATCACACATCATACATGGATTTGAAAATCAAACAAATAATTAATCAAACTAAATTATCAAATCCCATCCATCAATCTTCAAATAAGGAGGCTAGCACACATCACTATTTGATTCAAATATATGAATTATTATCATGGGTACTTCAATAAAAATTTGAAACAAACAAAATGCTAAACTACCGTACACATGAATTTATTTATTAGTCTCAAACCAAACTACCAATGCTAGATGTTCCACCCAAGACTTAGCTCTAACATTCTAGAGGAAACAAATGAGATCAATGAATCTAGGATTACTCTTTATTATAGAATTTTGCTTATAAGAAAATTCACCCTCATGCATCCTAACAAGGATCAAATCGTAAACATCTTAAGGAAGCCCATCTTCAACAAGCCACATAACTTGCTGCTAGCTCTTAATAAATAACAAACATGTGAATATCCAAACATGTAAAAATCAAACATTAATGGTGGAGCAACATAACAAATAACCTAACAAGTCCCAATGGCTAAAATATCTAGTATAGTCCAACAATTAATTCCAAGTTCAAATATAGTGAATCAATAAGTACCAAACTAATTCAATGATGTTAAAAGACATCCAAATATGTTAAATTGATCTCCAACAACAAGATAGGTTCAAAAATGATAAATTCAAGAGACCATAACTTGATCATGACCCATGGTAACTAACCATGACTTAGCCATGACTCTTCATTTACTTAGAAAAACCATTAGTAGAAACTATAATAGAATTGGCTTTGCCATGACCTGACCATAATTTGTGATAACTAACAACTGCTTAAGATAGATCAAAATGAAAAAATAGTAAAGAATACTTAATCATAAGTTTTGGAACTATAGGTTTCCTAGAAATAACAATTAAATTTGCAAGGGAATATGTAAGGATTCATCATGATCCCACAATGACCTAAGATGGGAGACCATGATCTAATCATGTCTCATGGTTAGCATTAGTAGTCTTACCCAGATTTGTAATTGACTCATGATTTTGGTGTAAAATCCAAGGTAAAAGAAAAATGACTTGAAATGACTTTCAAATGTTCAAAAATTGACATGGAATAATGATGATGCAATAGAGATGACATAGAAAAAATTAATATATCTTCAATTTGAAGAGAAAAATTGTCAAATTTAAATCAAACATACAACAAGGATTTAAATCTTAAGAAATCATGAAAAACCCATAAAATGATGATAACTTGAAATTTGGTAAAATAATCAAGACCCAATTAGATCTTGAGTAAGAAAAATCTAATGGCATGAAAATATGAGACTAATTCATAATACCCAAGCTTGAAACAATTATTATGTTGAATTCTCACAAAGTCCTAAATTCTAATAAATCATCGAAATGATAATGTTCTAGCAACACAAATCACACACATAAGGCATAAAAAAATTAGACTAGCCATTCAAAGTAAGATCCAATCCAAACATTAATTGCATCTTAATCTAAAAACTACTAATAAAACTCATCCACCCTGATAATGCACAAAACCTAAGAATTAAAATAATCATGAAAAATGTGAAAATAACTTGTTTCAATCAAGATGCAAAAATACATGAAGTAATGCACAAACACAACCATGCTTACATCCAAGCCACATGGGCACAAACTAGAAAAGCTCATCAACATTGCCACAAGTCTCCAATTTAGTAGTGTTTCTATGTTAAAGGAAAATCATGTCAAAGTTTCTAAAAGAATTGAGTATGGGATTTTTAATGGAATAATATCAAAATCACAAATGTATTAAGCCTAATCCTATTTTCAAAAATTAAAATCTTCAATAATGAAAAACTACCACTAAACTTACATAACTTACATAGACTTCCAAAAGCCAATAAAATCATGCCATAACACTTTAGATAAAATTAGCACATATAAATAATGAATTTAATTTATATAAAATATCATGCATACAAAACCTATTCATGCCATCACATGCCTTACATGTCCAAACCATAACCTTCATGAAAACGCTTGCTAAACTCATCCATCAAGTTAACACATATTAGATGAAAAATATATTTTAATAATTCATAAATTAAATATTCATGAGCATAAAAACATAATGTTGTAATTCAAATAAAAAATAAGTATAGCTAAAAATAATAACAAAAGCATTCATAACATCTAGAAGACATAAGCATAGGTAAGAATGCTAAATTAGGCATTCCAAAAATATGGGTTATTATATCTTTCTTCCCTTTAAGAATATTCTTTTTGAATGATCCCAAGATGGGTGATCACATATAGGATTCAAGCTTCCAAGTTAATTCTTGAGAATCATGATGGCTCCATAAAACTTTTCACCATTAAAATATTTTTTGCGTAACTATTACTATATCAAATCTATGATCCTAATGAAATGCTTCACATATAAAGCATCAGCTTGAAGCTATACTTTAGTTCAATTGACAACATGAATGTCATAAGGAAAATACTTTTGAAACATGGATATATGACAAACATCATGCATCATCAAAAGTAATGGAGGCAAGGTAATGTGATACACCACCTCTCATATGCATTGAAGTTTATTAAATGATCTAGTGTAACAAGTTGCAAGCTTGCCTCTTTGATGAAAATGCTTTAAACCTTTTAGTAGAGAGACATGAATAAATACTTTATCACTAACTACAAACTTGAGAGGTCTCCTCCTATAATTTACATAGTTAGCCAAATAGTCCTGAGCTTCTTTAAGTCTCTCACTAATCTTCTTAATATTATTTTTCATATGTAAAGCTATATATACATTGATCCATTGCCTATCTTTGATTTTTTTCCAACACAAAGAAGTCCTATAAGATCTACTGTACAAAATTTGATATGGTGTTACCCTTAAACTTAGTAGCTATTATTGTAGGGAAATTCAACTAATGGTAACAAACTATTGTAGTTATCTAAAAATTACTAAGCATAAGATTGAAGCATATCCTTCACAACTTCTTTGGTTCATTCATTCTCCTTGTTTATCTGTGGATAGTATGCTTAACCCAAATTCAGCCTAGCACCCAAATTATTCATGAATGCTTGAGAACATCAAGAGGTAAATTTGGCATCATGATCAAAGATATTTTTGATAAATATATTATATAATCATATAATCTTAGATATGAACAACTAAACAACATCCTTTGCATTGGTTGTAGTCTTTGTAGTAAGAAAATAAGCCAACTTGATTAATAAGGAAATAATAATGAAAATGACTTCCTTTCCATCCCTAGTGCAAGTCAAATTGGTAATAAAATTTATATTGATCACCTACATTATCAACATGGAATAGTGTGAGAGTATAACTAACAATATAGTCTCAATGATTTTGAAGCTTAACATATTGGCAGATTAAGCATTTTAACTTAAATTTTCTAAACTTTCCTTCATGCCTAGCCACTAGTATAACCTCTTCAGCATTTGGTACATCATTTCACTACTAGAATGCATTTGAAACTTACTAAGGTGAGCTTTCTCTAGGAAATATTATCATAATAAATTAGACAAATAGACTTGATTCTTATAATAAATTAATCCACATACATCTACCACAAACAACAAACCACGCAATTACCTAAGCTACTCACACTAATGATCTCACTACTATTCTACATGAATTTGATCTTGCACATTTGATTGAATCACCAAGTTATGAAGCTTACCAACTATATGTCTTAAGGCATCCATCAAAAAATTGTCTTTTTTTATTCGATAATGGATGGGAAATTGAAATCTATTCGAGAATTTAATCCACCTTTTCTAATGCAAGTTTAAGTATGTTTAATTTATTTGGTATTGTAGTCCTTTATGATTAGCCCAAATCATTAATCACTCACCAAATAGATAGTGACATCAAACCTTTAATGCAAATAGTATAGCTCCTAACTCAAGTTCATGACTAAGATAATGTGTCTCATGAGGTTTTAGTTTCCTTGAAGCATACACTACCACTTTACCCTCTTGCATGAGGATACACAAATAACCTTCATCTAATGTATCGATACAAACATTATATGATTTACTTAATGTGGATAAAGTTAAAATAGGAGTTGAAATCATGTTATTCTTGAAATTGTCAAAAGTAGGCTGACAATGTGAATCCTAACCTAACATCTTTCCATAAAAACTTGATAAAGAACAAGGCAATATGTGAGAAGTACTTAATGAATATTTTATAGTAACTTGTCAAATTAAGAAAGCTATGAACCTATCCAACATCTTTAGGAATTGGTCAATCTTTAATACTTAAATTGTTAGTAGGATTTACTACTATACTAGCCTTGAGAAAAACATGTCCTAAGAATTGAATCTCTTTATGTTAAAATGAGCACTTTGAAGGTTGAGTGAATAATTAATGCTTCCTAAGCATCTATAAAAATATTCTCATATGTTGCTTATAAAGATCCTTAGATAGTGAATACACCAAAATGTCATCAATGAACAAATTGATAAAATGGTCTAAGCATGGTCTCATCACATTGTTCATGAGATCCATGAACATAGTAAGAGCATTAGTGAGTTTAAATGACAAATACATGAATTCATAATTTCCAAACTAAGTCCTAAAGGCTATCTTGGAGACATCTTGTTTTTGAATACAAAATTAATGATATCTTGACTTTGAAAGTATCTTAAAGAACATCCAAGCTTCTCTTAACTAATTGAAAAAATTTTCTATATGAGGTAAAGGATTGCTATTCTTCACCATCATCTAGTTGAGTTGTCAATAATCAATGCACAACCTCATGTTATCATTCTTCTTCTTGATGAAGAGAACATGAAGAGACACACTTGAATAAATTAGATCCTTGTTTAATAGCTCCTAAAATTAAATCTTTAGTTTAGCCAACGAGATAGGTAACATCCTGTGTAGAATATTAGAGATAGGTTACACTCCTAATTTTACAGACATCTAAAACATAACATCATGTCTTAGAGATAAACTAGGAAAATCTAAATGGAAGATATCAAAGAACCCATTGATGATAGTGTTGTGATAAAGATCATTGTAACTCAAGATCTAATACAACCAACTGTTAAATCGAGCTAGGAAATCTTGTTGCCATTAAATAGTCTAAGAAAACAATTTTCTCAAGTTGAAAGAGGATCTTCTAATCATTGGGAAAATATAAAAACTTGAAACATTTTTTATGTCAAATACTAGAGAATATGAAATAAATAATAATGATGTGCATGGAATAGCTAGCAAAGGAGGAATGAATGGAAAACACAGACATAATAGGATATGAAACAAAACCAAACATGCATGTGGTTAACAGTGAAATAAAGAAATATATCATAAAAGGAAAAAGCAAATCATATCTATTTAAAGTCATACCCTTGAAATAAAAGAAAATGCTTAAGATAGATTTAGTACAACACTAGAGGTAAAAATTAAAATGGGAAAATTAGAACTATAGAAGAGAAACCTAACAATCTACTATGAGGATATTGAAAAATAGATGAGGGATGTGGAATGTCTAAGAAGTGTTATCCTATTTTCTCTCTGATGCATGTGTTTGATGTAGATGTGATAAAAACATTGCAGATTTTGAATTTGATAAGGAAATATTAAAGTAGATTAGTGTATTTGCCTAGACCTAGAGGGATCTCCATATGTTAGGAGGATAAGACAAAGGAGATATAAATAAGTTAGAAAAGGGAAAAATGAGAATTAGAAACATGTTAATAATATCTAAGAGAAGAATAGTTGTTTTTTAGAGAGGAAAAGTCTTTGTAGAGCTTTCCAAATAAAAAAAAAAAGATAAACAAAAAGCTTATTGTATGTAGTAGTAAGAATAATCAAGAAGATGATGTTCGACATCGAAATTGAAAATTGTAGATAAGCAACCAAAAATAACACTGTAGATAATATGAGATTTCATTTTTTATAAATGTTAAAGATGCAAAATAGAAACTACATTTCCAATGATATAGAATGTGAAATTTAGATTGCTAAAAATGGCTTTGAGCTATGCACCCAAAACTCTGAGTTATGAGGAAAAAAGCCAAAGTGAGTACAACATTGCCTCCTCTTGATGAACACTATTGAAAAGTTGAAGGAAAATTCATCAAGAAAATACACCAGCTAGTAGGTACTTGCAAGAGAATTAAACAAAGAAGAAAAATGCAAAGAAAGTCTATGATGGTGTCAATACACCTAGAAGTGGGGCATGACTAGATTCTAGAAAGTAGATAAAAATGATAGTGAAATACTTCATAACCCACTCAATTATTTCAATCACACCTTCATTGTAGTCAAGTAGAGACACTCATTTAGCATCACCAATATACCAGATGAAGAGAAAAAGGAATAACAAAGATTGGAAGATAGTTGATAGTGAAAAGAGAAAGCATTAAAACAAGGGACAACATACTAGAGACATCATCAATACACCAACGGTGGGATGTTATGTCGCAGAAGTGGAATACAAATAGATTCCTAGAATTGACCTCTCTATTACCTCACTCATATAAATATTCACACTTCATAGATCACTCTACACTCAATACTCTCTGAATGCATTGTGGAAAAAACTCTTGTTTTACCTCATCAATGCTGAATATAGAGAGGAAAGAAATAGATAAGAAGAGGGAATAAGAAAAAAAAGAGAGAAATATAATATAGAATAGCAAAAATTATAGTATGAAAAGACAAAAAAAAAAAGAGGATAGCACACATACACTTGTTGTAAGAATGGTGTTGTCATAGAAGTGGGACGTGACTAAATCCTACACACTATATGACTATAAGGATATCATATATATATATTGTCAAAGTAACCCCTTCTTTTTCCACTCAATAATGTGCTCAATCACATCCTCACATGAAGCAATGATATATTTAGTCACTTAGAAACATCACTAATTTTGTAGAGCACATAGAGTAGAGAGAGATAGCATAAGGAAATATGAGAACAAATAGCTAGAGGAATAGTAGAGTATGAGATAGAGAGAGAGATTAATAAGCAAACTAGTGCAAAATAAAATAATTTTTAGATCAAACCGATTATTATCACATAGTACATATATTGTTGTAGTATAAAAGAGATGCTAGAATGCAAATTGGTACTAGGAAAATACACATTCGATCTCAAATGTGTAATAGGTTTAATGTTATGAATTGGCTACATATATTAGTAATTCAAGAAGATTCTATTTATGGGAATTAGAAACTAATGTCCTTCTAGATCAAATAGGATGTAGGTACCATTTCGCAAAGATTGAACCACTAGAAATGGACCATGTGAGTTGGGGGAGAACTTTATAACTCTGGAGTTTAAAAAATGGTAAAGGGCTAGATTGTCCTCATGAATCTCTTGGATTCTAACATGTGTGGAGTGATGAAACTAAGTATTAACTTGATATACATGTTGATGTTAAAGATTAGATCTATGTTGTTCTTTGAGAAGTAAAACGCAATGCATCACATGTTGTTATCTTAATATAAATGACAATAATGGAGAGTAGCTTGGAGAGATGGAATACAAAGCTCAAGTAGTAAGATTACTATAAAATCATAGGTTACAAAATATAGGGTATGACTAGTACTATATAAAAATTGGTATGATAGACCCAAAGAGTGTGGGATAACTATATGTGCTAATTGTGTTGGGTTTTATTAACCATGATAAGAAGTATATGAGTAAGAGTTTTATTAGTAAATTTGACTTGGCCATTAGATTGGGGGTAATAGGATGAAAAATATGATTGAGTGATGTAATACATAGAGAAAAAATTAGCTATGTATTTACATTTAAATTGAGGTTCATTATTAGTTACAATTTGAAGAGGTAGACCAAAACTAATTATTATGTGGTCAAGAATAAAATGGCAAATGAAGCAGGATTTGGTGGAATGCAAAGGAATGGATTCTACCTACTTAGTGAGTATTTTGTAGTAGTCAAGATAAATTGGTGCTTAGTAAATGAAGGAGGGATAATAGCACTGATAAGACACAAATCTCATTTTTGAAAGGGTTATGTATTTAAGGGATGTTAAGCTCTTGTGAAGGAATATAGATAAGGGATGCATACCTTTGACAAGTATTACATGTCTTAACTAAGTTATAAACATCTTTAGCTAAGGTTGGCCACCAATAGCTTAAAGAGATGATGTGAGTAGCTAGGGAGCATGATCCTAAGTATCTACCATAAACTCGTAAGTGAACTTGATCAAGGAATATCTTAGACTTTGCAAGACTAAGAAAATGTAGAAGAATACCTATGGGAGAAATTCAACATAAACTATTGGAATTTAGTAAATGAAAGTGTTGACAATAGTTATGCAAGGCATTCTTTTGAGTAGGTGTGTGATGAATAGGACTTTCTCTAGTGGTGAGATAATGAAGAAGATTAGCATAATATTTATTCTCATCACTTTCGTTGATAGTGCTAATCAAGATATTAAAATATTGTGTAACAAGTGTTAAGTATAGTAACTGTATAAGTTGATCTTGCATGGTTGAAGGATCATCCTGAAAGGAAAATGTTACTAAGGCATCAACTTGCATATTTCTAAAGCATGAAATGTGACTCAAGGTTTTAGCAGAAAAGGAATGAATAAGTTTCTTAGCCATTTCTAGATAAAAAACTAAGTGGAAAGCCTTATAATCATATGCATCATTAACTTGATTTATGAAAAGCTGAGAGTTACCATGAATAGTAATAGTTTGGACTTGATTCTATAAGGCTAGCAAGAAATCCTATATCAAAGCCTCATATCTAGCTATATTGTTATTACACAAACATTAAAGCTTGTAAAACGAATTAGGATACATACTATACTAGGTCTAAAGGAAGTATGTGCTTCATTGAAATAAAGCACAACATCTGAATTCTTTACATTAGTATGCAAGTTGTGAATAATGTTAGTTAACTCAAGAAAAGAGATAAGCTCAACTATTGCTTAACCTGTGATAGAATGCTTAGATAGAAAACAAAGATCAAACTCAATAAGAAAAGTCTTCCAATAAGCTAAGAAGTAATTATTAGAAGGGTTGTTAGCAATAATGTTAAGAATGTTATCTTTGTGAATAACATTTATCTTAGCATGAAGAAGGTAATGCCTTTACTTTTTAAGAATGAAGAAAAAATTTCTTAATATTAGAGTATCTCATATTATAGTCTAAGAAAGGATAAAATATATAATATATGGAAAGATTAACTCCATATTCTTACCTTTGAAAGAGCATGACAGATATGGAATGGTCAAATTTGGAAAGATGAAGGTAAACATTTTGATTGAATTATGAAGAATGTAAAATAGAAAGGGTAGTCTAAGCTCCTTTGATGGTATCAAAGGTCTTTTGATACTCTTTATCCTAGATAAAAGAGGCATACCTATGAAGCAAATGAATTAAAGAATGTAAATGACTAGTGAGATTGAAGATGAAGTGATCAATTTCTCGAAAATGACCTTGTAGAATACACACATCTTGAATGTTTTTAGGTGGTGCAAGATCTAGGATAACTTTAACCTTATCAGTGTTAATAGCTATGCCATATTAAGATATAGGATAACCTAGTATCTTACTTTTGAGAAAGCTAAAGATGTAGGTTGAACTTGTCATAGTGAGTTAGAACTTGATCTAAGTCAAAAGCATGATTAATTAACAAGGTAGAATTGATGGTCAAATCATCAACATAATCATTAATTATTTTAAACATCATTTCATTAAAGATAAAATTCATAGCTCATTAATAGTTAGCACTAGCATTCTTAAGTTCAAAGAGAATTTCAGTGTAATGAAACATTCCCCAAGGTGTTACAAATGTTATTGTTGGTGACCGTTTGGGATGCGACCGCCAACGAGTGTCCTCGAAGAGGATTTAGGTGCCTGCTAGTCTCTGGCAAAACCAAGGCCTAGATACCTCCAAATAACTCAGTAGTTAATGTGAGTATGTGTGTGTGCTGTTGCGGTGTGCGGTTGTGAGAAATGTAATGATTGCGTGTGTGTAAACTACAAATGACTTACTTTAAGAGATTCAGCCAACTTTGTCAAGTACTATGAGTTGTTGAATGTTTCCTATTTTTTTCAACTGCCTAGTCTACGCGGTCCCTATAATACCTACTTGTAACAAGTAAAATTTTGCATAAACATTTGAGCACAACTCCGCGAATATACTCCTAATTTTCCTCAGAGAAAGAGATAGTTCCACAAGAAAACTAGAAATAGAGCAAGATTCAATGGAAATAGACAAAAAGAAAAGAAAGAAGATTTGTGTGAACCTCAAATATTTAACCAAGGTAAAATGACACGAGTAAACACTTCGCAATAAAGCTATTCCAAATTCAATATCTACGAATTGTTCAAAATCCCAAGGCTCAACCAAGCAATATCTTCAAGACAATCCTACTGTGCTACCAAAAATCGCTGCGTAAACTACCATGTACGAGACTCTACTTTGACTAGACAATAGATGCCAACGATTGCATTCAAACAGAACCTTTAAAAGACTTGACAATTTCTGATTGAAATAACATGGAAAATCACTTTAAAGATAAAGAGGCTATTCTGGTCCCATCAAAATACCAAAGATTTTCTGAACCCTCTTGACTACTAGATTGTTCCACGGCGTGACTACAAATAGAGGCTCTCTTTCAACAACCCAATAGCAGTTCCCAAATGTTGCACAATAACGAAATTTACTACTAAAATGCTCTTAAGGCATTTATTCGCTAGCGCTTCTATGGAAAAATTTTAACAGAAATTTATATCGAGCAACAAGAACAATAAGAGCAATCTAAAAATCCCAAAATTACTTGCCAAGGATGATACTATCTAAACCACTAGCTAAGAAATTTAAACAAAACAAAAAATGAAATGCATAACTCACAGGACCATGACAAAGAGGCTGAAATCTTTATTCTAGCAAGCTATCTTGCAAGCAATCGTTCACTCTTTCTTCTTTACAAATGCTCTTCTCCCAAGACTCAAAGTGTCTCCAAGAGCCTAAGTGCTAACTAGTAGCCTTCAAAATGTGATGTATGAGACCCCAAGTGTGATGTGAGAAGTGATGATTTTCCAGTGATGATGAGAAGTGATGATGAGAAGTGATCATGAGAAGTGATGATAATCCTTGACCCTTGAAGCCTTTTTATAGGGTTCCAAGGTAGGTAGGGAAGTTACATATTCAAAAATATCTCACCTAACTTCTCTCCCAAGTAACTTGGCCAACCAATTAGGAGATTACTTGCCCAACAAGTTAGGAGGTTACTTGCCCAACAAGTTAGGTAAGTTACAACAATTTTGGGTGGTTTTAACCACAAAAGAGATAAAAAGGCTACAACTGACAAATGGTCTTTGTGGTTACAATATTATAGGAAATTAAAATATAATTTCTAAAATACATAGGAATACAAGCTATAGTGGCAACTTACTTCATACACATATATATCTTTTTAATTTTGCCTCTTTAAAATGAGATCTAAAGTCTTCTAAGTGGTGTATAAGGCTTCCATAAAAAAATGAGATTCTCCTCTTCTTAGGAAAAATATCCCAAAAATATCTCTAAAATATCTCTCCTATCTTCTCTCTTAAGTAATTTGACCAACCAATAGGAGATTGTTTGTTAAAATATCTTAGCTAACTTTACTCCCAAGTTAAGAAGTTACAACTTACTCATGTAATTTAGGAGAGATTTATGCTTGGGAAGTTATATTTTATACCTTTAAATATTACAAACATATTTAAAAATGTGAATATTAATTTTAACATGTTTGTAAGTGCTTTTATTAATCAACAACGTTTTGGAAGTCGTGAGATAAATTTTAGGAAGACGTAAGTTTATAACTGGGGCTTCACATGTGCATATGGTTTTGTAGGTTATATAAAAAATTTTAAAATTCCGGTTCACCAGCATCGGTCAGAAATATCTCTGGACAGTTATCCTGATGTGCTCTCGTGTCCCTGTTGCCATCTCCATTGGACTGGTATGCGATGCCGAATGCATCGGCATTGGTCATGGCTGCTGTTTGAAGGTAAGTTGCAGGACATACCGCCTAAAATTCGAAATGAATCTTTCGGAAGGAAGAAGCCCTGTTTTAGCGATGAAATAACTGCACAAATTTTTTTTGAAGTTGCAGGGATGAACCAAAAACGCGCCTGCTCGTTGTTTGCCCTTCACTCTCTGCCTTTTGTCCTCTGGTTTATTATTTTTTGTTTCATGCAGTGCATTTGTGGATGCGCGGGATAGAACCCCAAAAAATGTAGATTTCGATTTGGGTTTTTGTTTATGCGTCTTGCGTTTGCGTTGGTGCTGCCGTTATTGTCTTCAGCTGCCTCCGTGCACCCGCTGCCTGCGTGTTTTGTTGGAGCCATTTCCTGAATTAACCCTGTCGGAACAGACCCACGAATTCCCAAGAACGCCCAAACAAATCATTAATAGAATCTGTGAACAAGGCTGCGATTTTTTGCTGTCATCAGAGCAAATTAGGGCTGCGATTTTCTGCAAATTAGGGCTGCGATACATTTGCAAGATATGCCTTCATAAGATCCACGCCCAGGAATTCCATTTTTCAGTTTGCTGTACCGCGTGAGTGAACCTCCAAACCGTAAACTAAAATATTTGCATCTTTTGAACATATTTTATTTCCTTTGAAAGGTAACGGATGCTTGATGATGTCACCAATTTTTACTTCAAAGTTACTTCACATCAAACCTATTATCTCATTAAAATTTTAATTTACTCCACAAAGCTTTAACATGCCCACAACGCTTGAGTATAACTTTGATAATTCTTGTAACTCACCAAACTCAAAGCCCTGAATCTTACTATTCCATAAAATGGCCAAATGCATCAACAGTTGTATATTATTGGTGCTATGGATTTATCTAAATTTGATTATAAACAATAAAAGCCATCAATAAAGGATAGAAGAGCATGGATGTCTATGGAATCTATGAGCTGATTGATGTTTGGTAAAGGAAATTAATCCTTAAGAGTGACCTTATGAAGGTTTTAAAAGTTAATGCATATATGAATGCCACCATTCTTTTTGAAACCTAGAATCATGTTAGAAGCCTAATCAAGATATTAGATAGGGTGAATGAATCAAATATTGTAGTTTTTAGTAATTTTTTATTTTATAGCAACAACTATAATAGGATAAATTTTCTTGATCTTTTGTTTAATAGCTTTGGAATCCTCCTCCAATATGATGTTATGTTGAATCAACTTTGGGCATATACTAGATGTATTGTTATATACCAAAGTGAAATCAATCAAATGCTTTTGTAAGATTGTTAAGATGACTTTCCAAAAGTCTTGAGAAAGGAGAGCACTAAACTAAAAATTCTTTTGTTCATCCTTATGGTTTATTATAGGTAAGTTAATTCGGCAATCATTTATTAAAAGAGACTCTTATTCAAGAAAATAAAGGTCTATTTGAGATAAAAGTTCATCCTTTGTAATGTCTAAAGAGGATATAAGGGAAGTAGAACTTGACCTTAAGTTATGAAGGAAGGGAGATAGAGTCCAACATACTTATTCATCCTCTATAATGTCTAAAGAAGATATAAAGAAGTTGAACCTAACCTTAAGAAGGAGGAATCTAGAGTACAACATACATGGCTTATAGGATTGCTCAACATCAAACATTGAAGTAGAGAGTTTGGATAGGCAGCCATGTTCACGTGGGCTAGAATCAAGAAAGAAAATTAGGTTCTAGTAGTTTGAAAAGAAATAACATTAAATGTTAAGTTAAATGATGTCAAAATATTGTAGACAATGAAACTTCTAAAACATCTGTCATTTCTATGTTATAAAAGCAATGAAAAAGGAAAATTTAGTAGCAAAGCTGTTATTTATATTTGAGCACTTTGAAAATCAATGTACAAGTAGACTGATAGTGACAATGATACTAGATGACAAAACAACAATGACAAGTGGTAGCAGTAGCAGGTAGGAAACTACAAGTGGAACCAATAGTAGTAGTAGATTATCTCAACCCTCTTCACTTCTTTCTAGAGATTAAATGTGAGTTACATAAACCCTAGTTAGGAATTCTTATAGAGTTTTCTACTATTCCTCAAGTTTTTTGTAATAACTATTTTAATTTCTAAGATTTAGGGGAGATTTTGATAGCAATTGTAATGCTAGACTTAGGTGTAGTGAAGATTATCTAGTTTAGGAAAATTCATGGTTTTTCCTACATTACAATTACTAGGCAATGAACAGTGAGTTTAGGATGGAAGAATTCATGATTTAAAGCTAGTTTTAGCTAAATATACCCAATGTTTTAAACTAGGGAGGGGGGGTGTTGAAAATATGCATGTAGGAATGTTTCCATAGTGAGATTCACAATCATTCTTACAAATTTTTTAAAAACATGGAATTCAAGTTTTCTTTGTATGAAAAACATGACATGAGAATTTTGATGTAATCACATTTTTTTGAAATGCTAAGTATCATGAACTTTTTACATTAAGGACAACATAATGCATTAAAAAAATTTAATATGGAATGTCAAAACTTCAAAGTTAAACTACTACATGTTGTATTAGAAGTTCCAAAGGAGATTTAATTCAAATGTCAACATGAAGTTAGTTAGTGATACTTTGAAGCAGAAAATAAAAATTTGGTTATTAAATTGTTTAATATAAAAAAACTATGGTTTTAATGCTAAGTCATTTAAAACTTTATTTGTTACAATAATGCAGTAGCACCTAGGCTCCTTGTGATTGAGCCTATGTTCTTTTGCTTGGTAGAAAAAGAAACATCCTAGAAAAAAGTGAAGGAAGTCGAAACCCATCAAGAATAAGTCACTCTTGATGATGCCACACTAATGACACAAAAGCTATGGGCTTGTTGAGGAGTTGTAGAATTGCTGAAATTCTGCATTACACATTTTCATGTAGTGATTTGGAAAGGCTTAGGAAAAGAGGTATTTCTTCAAGCTTTGGAGGGAATCCTACTAGGATTCTTTATAGAGCTTACAAAGATAATATTTGATAAGTAGTTCAAAATTGAAGAGTTGTACAAGAATTTCCTCATTGACATGAAATGCTTGGATAGACTCTAGGTATGGATGGAATATCATTGATAACGCATTGCTCCTAAACTCAAACTTCCAGGGCAATTTCTAATCCTCCAAGTTGTCAACTTTTTGTTAAGAGGTGAGTTAGTAGTTTAAGAGTTTGAAAGAAATTTAAAGTTATCTTTACTTAAACTAAAACTAGCTTTGACATTGTTATGAAGATTAGTTGATTCGAACATGCAATGTCTTGATCACTTGAAATTTTTGTAAACCTCTATGGAGATCTTTCCTAGCATCAAAATTAACAACCTCAAGTGATGTCTCATTCTGATGTCTAGTATAAGAGACTAAGACTGCATAGATTTGGAATGAATATAATAACTAAGGATGGCTTCATCCTTTATGGAATGAAGTCCATGAAGGGAACATAGAGTGATCAAAGAGATCAGGGATCATCTTGATGCCTAAAAGTAAGTAAATATTTTTCTTAATTGTTTGCTAAAAGGTTAGATAGAAGACAGAACTAATAATTAAATGTGCTTATTTGTAGCTCAAATAAGCATTGATGATGCCAAGTTTAATGGTGTCATGGGAGTAGTAGAGGAATTCGAGGTTAGGTCCACTAGCAAAGTGCAAAGTGCTCAAAAGTGGCTATTTGAAGAATAGGAAGTTAAGTATTTTAATAAGTTTGATAGAGTAGAGATTTTGTGTGCTGTAGGATTAAAGCATGTTTACTCACATGCAGCAGAATGTGTTGGATAAATAAAGAGCTATTTAGGAGAGAAAACAATTTTTGTAGTTCATGTAGACTAAAATCAAGTTATCATTATTTGGAACTTAGTTGCACTAAGGCATTAGTTAGGTTTTCTAGAATGAGGAATAATGATTGATAGTTCAAAGCTAGACTTAGCAAAACTATCAATCATTTAGTAGTCAATAAGATGTAAGAAGAAGGACACCATCAATATACATAAGGAGATAAATGAAGATTTAAAGAAGTGTTTTCCTTTATTTATGGAAAGTTTTTTCTATAATAAGATATGTCAAAAATGGGAGCTAGCCCTTGGGAAATTGTATGGGTTCTTTAACACTAGCGTTAAAGATCAAGAAAGATGTGGGCTTGTCAATGTTTGAAAGTATTGAAAAGGTTCATAAGAAAATAAGAATAGACAAAGAAGTAGATAAGGAGGGGATCTTAGAGAGCACCTTTAGAACTGTTGAGAAGGGGAGATCTTAAAGAAAGAGGAAAACCTCTTTTAGAGGTGGAAGACATTTTCTCATCGATCCTAGAAATAAAGATCTTCTAGAAAAATATATAAGAATGAATAATTACATCTATCACTATTCACCATGTTTTACCAAGTTTTAATGAAATAGCATAGTTTCTACCTTAGATTTTATTACAGCACAATGTTATACTAACATTTTGGTTATTTTACAGAAGCTGCTCGTGACAAAAGAACTTTGGAAGGGGAAGCCAAGAAGCTACATTTTTGGCCATTTCATCGAGTAGACTTTATAATTTAAAGTTGAGACCTTGTTAAGATGAAAATTAAATTGCCAAATTATTTCCTTATTGGAGATTGGAAGATAGTATGGTGGCAAACAATAAATTAGATTATTTAACTCAAAAAGCAATGATAGAGAACATGATAAAAAAATATATAAATGATATTAATTCCACCCCACTCCATCGTTGGTGTATATAAGACAAAATGGATAGACAAAATGGATATTCAAATGAAAAGGAGGATGATAAATGGGCAGTGGCTTGCAATGATAAAGTCTCATCTCCATACATGGAAATGCCAAAGATGGAAACAAGAAATTGGTTACCAATGTGCTGATTGAATTGCAAGAATTAAGTGGAACTTAACTCTAGGAACTTGAATATATCCACTGTTAGCAAAAACACAGGTTGTTTTTGAGGAAAATCCAGATGCAAGTTATGTTGAAGGGTTTGCAAATATGATTTTTGTCGTTGCCATGAAAAACGTGCCACAAGCAATGGCTGTCACTGTTACCACTATTTCAAGAGCATTAATACAAAGTTTAGCCATGGAAAATGTGCCACAAGCAATGGCTGTCACTGTTGCCACCATTTCAGACACGAGAGCATTAATACAAAGTTCAGCCATGGAAAACGTGCCACAAGCAATGGCTGTCACTGTTACCACCATTTCAAATACGAGAGCATTAATACAAAGTTCAGCAATTGGTCTGAACATACTTCTCCTGGTGGACACAAATATTATTATAATAAAGTCACAAGTGGGATGAGCCTGCAGAATTAAATGTAGCTAAAAAAATATTATTGTAATAAAATTGCAAGTGGGATAAGCCTACAGAATTAAATGTAGCTAAAAAAATATTATTGTAATAAAGTCACAAGTGGTTAAGCCTGCAGAATTAAATGTAGCTAAAGAGCAGCAGACGTAACCATTGGAAGCAGCACATCCAATCCAAAAGCAGCGTAAACTTGATGTTGCAAAGAAACATGGATAACTTGGTATTACTTGTGGATAATGAGCAAGAAAGGAAAGCAGGGATATGATTGGGTCTAGGGCTGTATTTCTTGGATACAGTGGCTTTAACATAGCAGTCTCACATTTTACATAACACAACAATTTCATCAACCCAGCTTTTCGTAAATCCAGAGCTTCCTGAGACAGTCTTTGAGAGCCTGGTTTGAAAGAGAAGGGGGGCACCTGTGTAAGATTGGGGTTAGTAGACGAAGGAAAAACACAAGCAAAGTAACAGGAACATATCAAAATATAAAAAAGCCATGACATTTTGCAAACAAAAACTGCTGCCAGCTGCCTTGGACTGTTATCGGTACAGTAACTGTATTAGACAGAGATAAGTTTGTGCCCTGTGATTGCTATGCTATGCGTCTACTTCAGTACTCTGCTCATGTTTCAATTGATCAGTAAAATACAGACTTAAATTGGGACTTGTTCAGGATTACAAAAACCTAAATGGCTGTACGTGGCAACAGAGCACTGGTTTTCAAATGCACCTGCAAAGAAGACAATGAAACAGTGATAGGCACTAACCCTGAATAGGGGCAGGGCTTGGCACACAGCAAGCGGGAAAAACGTTCTGAAGGCGATTTTACCAGAGCTAAACCTGCAACATAGTAATATGGAAAGACTGTTAAGTAGCCAGGTGGCCATGGCAAGGGCGCTCACTGCGGTACTGATTTTGGTGCAACGTGGGATGATGCGGCAGGTGCTGGTGGACCGACGGCGGAAAGTGCGACTGCGGACGAGAACTGTGGAGCGGCGGAAGATGCAGCAACGGTGGAGCGGGAACTGTGGACGCGTGGCTACGTGCTGAGGGAGGTGCAGCTACGTAAAGTCTCTAGTCTCTATGGTATGCTGCTCTATTATGGCGGTTGCTGCTGCTACGAATTTGAGCATGAACGCCTACGTTTCTTCTCTAGAAGGCTTACCACAGACCTGGCCTTCTCCTGCGCATTGCTCTCATGATTTGCAAAGACGTAGTCTCGAACGGCACGCCTGATGCTATATTGCTTCTGCATCATCGACAGAGAACCATGTCAGCAGGCTAACGAACCAGGGTTGCTGTTTTGCAGTCATAGTAAGTAAATATTGCTGTCCCGGGATCCTGAAAAGTAGGCCACTGCTTCTATGCTAATAAAAGTTGAAGTTATTCCTTGTACGCTGCCATGGTCTAGACATGATTTGTTTTACCTTCCAACCAAGCAAAGCAGGTGCATGAGATTCCGTGTTCTCATTGGCTGTTGAATAAAAAAAAGAGAAAAGAAATATATTTATTTTAAAAAAAGAAAATGGAAGTTATGGGACACTTGTTTAAAATTCAATATGAATTAGACACTCTTAACAACATGATAATTGCATGCAACCAAATTTTAATTTCCCATAATGTTGTAACTACCAAACAGTACACTTGTCAACCATACCTTTTTAATCTATGAGGTGGTTGTAACTATATAACACTTGTTAGCTTTTTATCTCCATGGTGGTTTTAATGTTTGTAACTACCCTAAGGTCACTATAAAAGGGCCTCCAAGGGTAGGATTTTGGGGAAATGGTTGGGAGATCAAGAAGAAGATATTGAAGCTTGTAAGATGACTTGCTAATTTATCAATTTAGCTACTTTGTTTTAATCTTGTGAGTTTATTTCTTCCCATTTTATTTTAGTTGCTTAGCTAATAGTTTAGATAGTATTGTGCTTGACATTTAATTTTGAGGTTTTTTCTAGGTTGCTTTTATAGCTTGATTTTTGCACAATATTAGACTCCTATTAAGATTGGCCATAGAAGAGCTTATGTAGTTGAAAATTCTCAAAAACAATTTAATAGTAATGTCTTAACAAAATTGCCTCTTTTGAGCATAGAGAATTTAGAAAAATCTTTGGTATTTTGATGAGACTGAAATAGCTTCTTTATTTTTAAAGTGTATTGCCTTGGTATTTCAATCAAGAGATTATCAAATTTTTTAAAGCTCTGTTGAATGCAATCTTTGACATCTATTAACTAGCCAAAATAAAGACTTGTACTTGATTACATAGTGACTTTTGGTAGTATAGTAAGATTGTTTTTATGAAATTGCTTGTTGAGCTCAGAAAGTTTGAACAATTCATAGTTATTAAATTAGGAATAGCTTTATTATGAAGTGTTTAATCGTATCAATTTATCTTGCTTAAATATTTGAGATTTTACACAAATCTGTTTTTTTTTCTTTCTAAGTCTATTAAATCTCGTCCTATTTCTAGTTTTCTTGTGGAACTTTCTTTGTGGGGGAAATTAGGAGTAGATTCGTAAAATTGTGTTCAAACAATTTTGCAAAATTTTATTGTTATAAGTAGGAATTATAAGAACTATATAGACTAAGTGATTAAATAAAATAGGAATATCAAACAACTCATAGTGTTTGACGAAGTTAGCTGAATCTCTTATTATGATAGCCAATTATAGTTCTATACACAACCCAACTATTTTAACATTTGTAATAGCAAACACATACTCATGATTAGTTTGTTTTATAAATACTGAGTTTAGTTGGAGGTATCTGGGCCATGGTGTTATCATAGACTAACAAGCACCTAAACCTTGTTTGAAGAACACCTTTGATTCCGTGACCCCCAAAGTCATGAGACCATGAAGCTTACAACATTGGCAATGCCAAATGGTTACCAACACTATGGAGTAGAATTTTTAAATTAATGTTTTGGTTTTATGAGATCCAAATGTTATTAGTGAATTCAAGATAGCGTGCAAGTGGAAAAGAGACAAAAGTTCAGTTACTTTCTCTATAGAATGCAAGTGTGTTTATGAATAAGCAAGGTGTCTATCTTTTTTTACAACTATGGAGATTAGTTTTAATTGTCATCAATTAAAGTTTTTGAAAGGAGAAAAATAGCAGTATTATAGTTGTTCATTCAAGTGAAACATAGCAGAGGAAACTGTAATTATTCAACATTGTTTAAGGGTGTTCTAGAACCTACTAGTTATAGATCAACAAGAGATATATTTTAGAGTTGCAAAACATCGAATGTTGGATCTATGAAAATACCACTATCTAAACAAAAATTCTAACTATTTGCTACCCACGGCATGAGCCATGGAAGTTTAATGACATAGGAGTGTAGAGCTTAACAAAGCTTCACAAATTCGTAAATATTTTAAAAACTATTGGAGCATCATCTAGGATTTGAAAATGAACAATAAAAATTAATATTATTAACACCAAAAATGCATTTTGAAACCCTAAGAAATATTTCTTATGCAATGGCACTCATAACTTTCACAAATTCGTAAATATTTTAAAAACTATTGGAGCATCATCCAGGATTTGAAAATGAACAATAAAAATTCATATTATGAACACCAAAAATGCATCCTGAAACCATAAGAAATATTTCTTATTCAATGGCACTCATTAGGAGCAAAAGAAATGAACAATGAATATACTAAAATTGGTAAAATTTTAAGCCCAAACTCAATGACATGGCACACACATTTATCAATGAAGAAACACTGCAACAGAGATGCAGCTGAAGAATCTATCAAACTGGACTACAACAATGAGGAAACACGTGGCCTCTCTTGTATAGGCTAGGCCATGATCCAAAACGATGCCTATGGCGTAGGTAGAGCTATTACTAATGGCAATTATGATGGCAGCACAACAATAAAGGCAATGACAATGTAGTTGCAGGCTCCATCGAAAAAGCGTAGGAAAGCATTTGTTTTGACTTAGAGGAGATGACATTGAGGTTGCAACAGGGCATCATAGATGGTAGGTTTTCCTCCAAACACAGGAAGAGGGCAATGCAATATTAGGCCATGAGATAAACATACAATTGTTTTGTTTACACTTTTTGTGCAAATGTGTTGAAAAAGAAATAACAAAGCTATGAAGCCTTAATAACATTATTTTTAAGAAATATATATATTACATTATTTTAAAAGATGGAAAAGGTTTATGGTTGAGGAGAAAAAGATATATGAACATTTGATAAATCTAATTTTACTTTTCATAGGAAACTATGTTCAATTCTCCAAGATATTTATAGTCTCTTATGGAACACTTGCCAACTTTGGCATATATTTCTCAATTTTTTTGTAACTTCCCATGGTGATCTACATGATATTTATTACCAACGAAACACTTGGTTACCATAGCTTAAATTTTATAGCTTCCAAGGTAGTTATAGGTTAATATCCCTAGATATTTGTAATACCCTTAACTTCTCATGATTATTGTAACTACCCAAGGCCATTATAAAAAGGCTTCAAAGGTAAAACAAAATGAAGGGAGAAGATTGAGAAAAGAAAATTGAAGATTATTTGTAAGATGGCTTACTAAAGACACCAATTTTGCTACTTTTTTTTAATCCTATGAGTTCATTTCTTTCCATTATATTTTATTTACTTAGCTAATGGTTTAGATAGTATTGTGTTTGGCATTTAATTTTGAAATTTTTTCTAGGTTGCTTTTATAGTTCTATTTTTGTGCAATATTAGACTTCTATTGTATTAGCCATAGAAGAGCTTATGTTGTTGAAAAATCTTAAGAGCAATTGAATAGTAATGTCTTAATGAAATTTTCTATTTTGAGCATAGATAATTTAGAAAAATATTTGGTATTTTAAGATGACTAAAGTAGCTTCATTATTTTAAATTGTATTGCCTTAGTATTTCAATTAAGAAATTGTTAAATTTTTGATTTCTTTGTTGAATGCAATATGTGACAGCTATTAACTAGCCAAAATAAAGACTCATACTTTGTTGTTTACGCAACATTTTTGGTAGTATAATAAGATTGTTTTTATGAAATTTCTTGTTGAGCTCAGAAAGTTTGGATAATTCATAGTTATTAAAGTAGGAATAACTTTATTATGAAGTGTTTTCTCATGTCAATTTATCTTGCATAAATATTTGAGATTTCATTTAATTATGCTTTCTTTTCTTTCTCTTTCTAAGTCCATTGAATCTTACTCTATTTCTAGTTTACTTATGGAATTTTCTCTTTAGGAAAAATTAGGAGTAGATTAGAAGAATTGTGCCCAAATGTTTTTGCAAAATTTTATTTATTATAAGTAATGTACTCTAGGAACTGTATAGACTAAGTGATTGGACAAAATAGGAATTTTCAACAACTCATAGTATTTGACAAAGATAGCTGAATTTTTTTTATGAGAACCAATTACAGTTTTATACACAACCCAACCATTTCAACATTCACAATAGCAAAAACATACTCATGACTAGTTTGTTTTATAAATATTGCGTTTATTTGTAGGTATCTAGACCTTGGTGTTGCCAAAGACTAGCAAGCACCTAAATCTTGTTTGACGAACACCTTCGATCCTATGACTTCTCAGGGTTACAAGATTGTGAGGCCCCACCTATTGGTAGTTACATCCCAAACAATCACCAAAAGTTCTTTTGGTGCTAGAAGGAGACCTAAAAATTTGTCCTCTAAGTTTATAAGCCTAATAGTCATAGCACACCAATATTTCTTTGTTACAAGAAGGGCTTAAGAAATTAGACACTATTTTCAATTCCTAACCAAATAGACTAATTGTTTGGATGATTTTAAAGGTTCCAAAGAAATTATTGATTATAAGATTGATTACTCATTAGAAGAAGAATAGAAGAAGGTTTTTTAATTTCAAACAAGTAGTGGAGTAAAGACTAAAAAGATAAGAAGATCACCCCTTTTGTCTAGTTTATTAGTCTATAAGAGAAGACCAAAGAAGTATAAGGTTTTAACGATTAAAAGGAATTCTAGTAAAATGGAAAATTCTTGGTAAAGAGTTACATCATTGGGATTTCAAAACTACAATGATATTCCTAAGGTACTTTACAAATATTTTTTTGAACCTTTTATTCCTAGAAAAGCTTACTTGGTTGAAGAGTATATTCACATATTTGAATTTGCTTTAGCTCATGCAAATGTTCAACATCAAGATCAAGCTTGTAGATTGTTTGTTGAAAATTTAGAAGATATAGCTCAAATTTGATATTCAAACTTGTTGAATAACAGTATCACAAGTTGGGATGATATGAGGAGTCTTTTCTTAACCTATTTTGACAATCAATTAGGTCAACAAAAACTATATTGTGGGTTAGTACAAGCTAAGCAAGGAGTTAAAGAGTCAATTAAAGATTTGAACATTAAGTTGCAATGAATTTGTGGGCTCTCTCAAAGATAACATAAACCATCAGATGAAATGCTTAGATATACTTATCTTAAGGCTAGGAACCCAATATTTCAATTTGATTAAGAAGAACTCCAAACTTGCTAACACTAAATGACTACTTTAGTGAAGCTATATAGTTAGAAAAAAAACTAAATTTGAATAATGAATAGATTATCACAACTCAAAAAAGAGAAGAAAAAATGATGATTCCTATGCAAGATTTTGCTCAACTTATAGATATAATAGGACCATCTCATGTTACAATGGAGCAAGAGTTAGAAAACAAATAATTTGAAAAAGGATAGTTAATGAGAGACTTGTCCAAGAAAGTGGTGAAACTAGAGAAAGCTTTGGCAAAGGTTAAAATCAAGTAGGAAAATAAAATTAGAAAGTATAAACATCATGATACTAAGTTAGTAGAATATGATGATGAAAGTGATGTTGTTATGTCCAACTTCCTTTATATTGAATCAGATAATGAGTTATCTAGTGTTCATTATGCAAGAAAATCTTCTAATAAATCTAGTGACACCTTTACTATATCAAGTTCTGAAGAAGATATATCAGTGAAAAGTGTAATAATAATAAGGAAAATGGATATAATCTTCGATTGAAAGAAAGATTAACTACTTCTAGGCCTTCAAATGTTATTTTTAATACATCCACTAAGAGAAAGGTTTTTGAACCAAGTAGAAGAGAGAAAAATAAAAGTAAGGAAGATCAAGTAGAACATAGTACTCAAAATCAAGCTCTTAATAAATGGATGAAGAAACTAGGTTTTTATGGAGATGGAGAATATGATTTAATTGAGGATCTCAAACATGTCAGAGTAAATATTACCATATATCAATTACTATAGATTGAAAATTAGCAAAGAAAAGCTTTAGAGTTCATTAAAGCTAAAAAGAGAGTTGGAGACTCTGAGTTAAGCTATGTATCTAACATTGATAAGATAATAAAAACTAGATATGATTGTACTCTTGATAAAGAAGCTCCTTATTTTCTTTTGAAAATGAAGTTAAAAGACAAGTATCTTCATAATTGTTTGGTTGACTCTAGAGCTACATCTACTATTATTTCATTGTCTCTATGTAAAAAACTTGGTATGATTTTAAAAGAAATCAAATAAAAAGATTTTTCAAATGGAAAAGAGTAGAGTAAAGATTGTGGGTCAGTTACGCAATGTTTTATTGGAAATCACATCTAAACCTTGTATCAAAAGAAGAGTGACTATTTAAGTGGAATATATACAAGATTCATATAGTCTTTTATTGAGTAAAAGTTGGAGTAAGAATTTCTTTGGTTACATATTAATAGATTATTCTCATATGTGGCTACCTTGAAAAGAAGAGCCGAATCAAATATACATTTATGGTGAGTATTTGATGAATGAAAACATTACTTCAAATGGAAAGAATAAAGTCGTTGAAATAAGAACTTTTGAAACCAAAATTTACACACTTCAAGAATTTGATAGCTTGGAGAAAGGAGAATCTCAAGATGAGAGTAAATTAAAACTATACTCTGATGGTTCTCATAACTCTAAAGTGTAGGAGTTGGAATACTTCTAGTAAAAGATGACTTTGAAAAAATATTCAAGGCAATTTACATATCTTTTCCTTGTACTAACAACAAGGTCAAATATGAAGCTTTTAGTATTTGAATTAAAATAGCATTGGAAAAAGGAGTCAAGGAAATCATCATAAAGGAAGACTTAAGATTTGTTTGTAAATAGATTAAAGGTAATTGTGTGGTAAAACGCTTATTCTTGTGACCTTATAAATAGCTCATCTGCAAAATGTTGGATCAATTTCATCACTATAAAATAGAACATATAGGTAGAGAGGATAATTACATAGTGGATGATTTAGCAAAGGTACCTTCAACATTAGATCTTAACAAGATAGAAAGTTACAAGGATATAATGATTGAGAATGAACATCAATCATTAGTACCAGATAACATAAGGCATTTACAAGTATTTGAAGATGATGATCAAGTACTCAGGTTTATGAAAAATAAATAAGAATTTGAAACTCAAATCATACCTAAAACAACATCAACGTTTAACACAAATTCTATTCCCAAAAAGGTGATTGATTATGAAAATGAATTTACCAAAAATTTTCTCACTAGAAAAGATATAAAAAATCTAGATGACCAAGCTTATGAAGCAGTGAATTTGAGATCTACTAAGATGTTAAAGATGTTAAATGTGACAAGGAAAAAGATTCAGTTTTCAAGTATAATCTATTATTGCTCCTGAAATATAATTTAAAAATTTTTTATGATGGTCTTAAAACTTTTAGACTAGATGTGATGACACATAAAATTCCTTTGATAAATGGTTGTAAGATAGTTAAACAAAAAACAAAGGAAATTTAATCCATCATTTGAGCGAGCAATGGAAGTTAAGATCAAAAAGTTATTACAAGCTCAAATCATATATCTAATCCAATATTCGACATGGCTTGCTAATCTTGTTCTATTAAGAAAGAAGAATGATGATATTAGGATTTTTGTAGATTTCAAAAATTGGAATGAAGCCTCTAAAAAAGATAAATACACACTTCCTAGAATTGACAAGGTGTTGATTAAAGTATTAGGTTGTCAAGTTTATTCTTTCCTGGATGGCTTTTTAGGCTATAATTGAATCATGGTAGATAAAGGTGATAGATATAAAGTAACATTTATCACCAAGTTGGGAAATTTTGTTACCAAAGAATGCCATTTGGATTGTCAAATTTTAGAGCTACTTTTCAAAGAGCAATGGATTTAGTCTTTAAAATCTTAATAGGTGAATTTGTTGTGGTTTATTTGGATGATACCACTATCTTTTCAAAAAGGAAGGAATGTCATATTAGTCATCTTCACCAAGTTTTTGATAGATGTCATCAGTATGGTATTTCATTAAATCATAAGAAATATATTTTTGGGGTTAATTCTAGAAGTTCACTAGGCCATGTAATCTATCAAGAAGGAATTACTATAGATAACTCTTGAATTCATGTAGTACAGAATATCGAGCATCCTACAAGTAAAAAGTCTCTTAGATATTTCTTTGGTAAGATAAATTTCATTAAGAAATTTATCCCTAGGTTCATTGAAATTAAAAAACCTTTAGTGCATATGCTAAAGAAAGATGTCCAAGTAGAGAAAACACCAGAATTAGAGAAAGATTTATCAGAAATTAAAAAGGCCATTCAAGAAGCTCCTTACTTGGTAACACCTAAATTAAAGAAAGAATTTTGGTTAAATGGTTTTTATTTATATGATTTAGTTGTTGCTATTTTAACTCAAAAAGATGAAGGTCAAGATGAATAGATTAGATTCTTTGGGTATAATTTGAAAGGTTCAGAATTAAATTATTTAGATCTAGAGAAACAAGCATTTGTTGCCGTTAAAGCACTTTAGCATTTCAAATATTATTTGGAAAGCTCATTAGTTCATATTATGCTAATTGAGCCTATGGTCAAACAATTCTTAGCTTAGACTGAAATTGGATTGAAAAGAGAAAAGTGGCTCATAAAGCTTTAAGGTTTCAAGTTTTCATTAGAAATATGCAAAACCATTAAGGGAATGGAATTAACCAAGTTATTGGCCAGAGAAGATGAAGTATGTATGCTTAAGACTCATGAGGGAAATTCTTATGATGAGATTCTAGAATTCCTTATTACACAAAAGGCTCCAAATAATTTAACTACAAGTCAAAAGAGAGCTTTCTTCAAAAAGGAAAATAAATTTATAGTTAAAGATAGAGTTTTATATAGAAAGGATTTTAGAGGGGTTTTGTTGGAATGTGTTCACAATGATTAAATTGGTCCTATCTTAAAAAAATTCCATGATCATTCTAATTTATTCTATGAATTTCCTAGGTCTACAATGCAACATATACTTTGTTATGATTTTTATTGGCCTAGTAAATATCAAGATATTAGTTTGAAAATTCAAAGACATCACAAATGTCAAATTCATAGACCAAAGATTAAAAAGGCTAGAGCTCTTTTAAAACCAATATTTGTAGATAGACCATTTTAGCAATGGGGCTTAGATTTCATTGGTATAATTACTCCTTCAAGAGCTAGACATAAGTTTATTCTCATAGTTACTGATTACTTTACCAAATGGTTTGAGGCAAAGGCTCTAAGAAAAAGTTTAGCATTAGATGTGATTAAGTTCTTGAAAGATTAGATTCTATGTCATTTTGGTCCACCTAAAGTATTGGTATTTGACAATGGATTAACTTTTTAATATGAAGAATTTGAAACATGGGCATCGAAACAATCCATCTTTCTATTTTCTTCTTCAAATTATTATCCTCAAGGAAATGGCTTAACTGAATCTATGAATAAAAAGCTTATTTTCTACATTAAAAAGATTATGGATGGAAATTTAGGAAATTGGATTGATTATTTACAATTTGCATTATGGACTTACTATATTAGATTTAAGAAGGCTATTGAAACATTAGCTATAACTTGATTTATGATTTACTCGCTAGAATTACAAACAAGATTATAGGTTTAGCCTTAGATTTTGTGCAAAAGTATGGTGAAAAAATTGATAAAGATAGAAGTTTCATGACCTTTCTCATCAAAAGAGAAGCTAAAATGGATAAAGCTAATGATAATTTATTAAGACATGCTTCTCAAGTCAAAATGTGGTTTGACAGAAAGGCTTTGAAAAGAACTTTTAAGGTCAATGATCTTATATTATTATGGACTATGAAGAATCCAAATAAGTTTTTAGCAATATGGATTGGTCCATTTATTATTAAGAAATAATTATCAAAGGATAGGTACAAGTTATCGACATTAAGTGGGATGGAATTGCAGTTTTTATATAATTTTTTACATATAAAACATTATTTTGGACAACAGCCCGCAACTTATATGTATGTATGTATAAATTAATATATGTATATAGTATAGTAATATATATATGTAGGTAAGTATAATAATATTTAGTATACATAGTAGTAAGTAATAAAATTTTAGTAGT